>NKZA01000243.1:0-18807 GCA_002374405.1 Metschnikowia cubensis
AATGTATGCTCTTTCTTCATAATGACCATTAGTACTACACAAGTCAGTCGTCCTCTTTATTAATTACACTCTACTCATGCATCAGTGGAGTAAGTGTCACTGCACATGTTGGCAAAGTTCAAGTGCAAAGGTTTGGGGAAGTCGTTGAGGAACGACAAGAGGATGATGTCCACCTCTTCCTTGTCACAGTACGAGCCCAAGATTAAAGATGATGACTAAAGTTTCACACTAAAATGAATAGTTGGAACTTAACCTGATAACCGTTCAGAATACGGGAGTGTATATTATAAATTCAATGTGATGAAATTTAACATTAAATCTGGATGATTGCCTAATATATAATAAATCTAGGAGTCTTGAAAAATTGGTCAAGGCTGAAAACCGAAAGGAACTGAAGTGAAAGGCGTACGATACTTTTTGAATGATTGTTTTGTTTAATTTGCTAGTGTCTTTTGAATTGTTTTATCGCTGGTTTGAATAGTTTTCAAAAACACTGTACTACAGTGCTTTTCATAACTATTCAAATGAGCGCAGCAAAATGTTTCGTACTCCTCAGCACAAGCTTTCAAACCAAATGGCTAATGCTCCACACCAACTTTATTTAAAATCCAAGGTGATGAAATGTCAAATCCAGATTGTCTTATATAAATTCAGGAGTCTTGCAATATTAGTCAGGGCTCAAAACCGGCTCAAAACCGAAAGGAACCGAACTGAAGAGGTACGAAATTTTTTGAATTATTGGTTTGTTATTTTGTTAGTGTGGTTTGAATTGATTTATCGTGCTGATTTGAATAGTTATGAAAAACACTGTACTGTAGTAGAGTAGTACTGTAGTAGAGTAGTACAGTACAGTGTTTTTCAAATACAAACCACACTGGTAAATTATACAAACCAATAATTTAGAGAGTTTCCTACCCGTCACACTTCAGTTCCGTCAGTCCTAGCCCTTCACTGGTACTGTAAGACTCCCAAATGTAGTCGTCTATGGCAATCCTCTAGAATTAAGATTTCAGAATCTTGAATTCTAATAAAAATTGGTGTGAACATTTGGTTTGAAAGATTTTGCGAATGAGTACGAAACATTTTGCAGTACGGGATTTTTGAAAACCATTCAAACCAACACAGCAAAATGTTTCCATTCAAACCAACACAGCAAAATGTTTCGTACTCCTTCGCAAAGACTTTCAAACCAAATGGGTAATGTTTCACACCAACTTTAATAAAATTCAATGTGATAAAGAGTTGAATCTGATGATTGTGTTATATGTATTAAATTTAGGAGTCTTTCAATATTTAAGGGTTAAGACGAACGGAACTGAAGTGTGACGGGTACGAAACGTTTTGAATTATTGGTTTGTTGAATTTTGCTAGTGTGGTTTGAATCATTCTATTGAGTACTATTTTTTAAAACTATTCAAAGTACTGTTTTAAAACTATTCAAAGTACTGTTTTTTAAAACTATTCAAAGTACTGTTTTTTAAAACTATTCAAAGTACTGTTTTTTAAAACTATTCAAAGCCGCACGATAAAATGTTCAAACCACACTGGCAAATTATACAAACCAATAATTAAAGGAGTTTTGTACCCTTTCACTTCATTCCGTCCGGTTTGTCCCTTGGTGAATATGGAAAGAATCCATAATCTATTACATATAAGGCAATTTCCAGATTAACCTTTCAAATAGTGAATTCTAATGAAAGTTGGTGTGAGTGTTTGGTTTGAAAGACTGTGCAAAGGTGTACAAAACATTTTGCTGTGTTGGTTTGAATAGTTTTCAAAACCAGTGTAGTACTGTACTGTAGTACTGTAGTACAGTCGTACAGTCGTACAGTTCTGTAGTAGAGTAGTACTGTACTGTAGTAGAGTACTGTAGTACAGTTCTGTAGTACAGTAGTACAGTAGTACAGTGTTTTTAAAACTATTCAAAGCAGCGTGGCAGAACAATTCAAACCACACTAGCAAAATGAAGCATACCAATCATTCAAAAAGGTTCGTACCCCTTCCCCAGTCTTTCAACCCATGGCGTAATGTTTTACACCAACTTTCATCAGAATTCAATGTTCTGAAATGTAAATCTTGCGAATAGCCTCGGGTGTAGTATTTATGAGTCGTACAGTACCAGTGGAGGGCTAGGACGGAACTGAAGTGGAGAGATATGAAACGTTTTGAATTATTGGTATGAATCGTTTTGATTTATTGGTTTGAATCATTCTATCTTCTTGGTTCGAAACATTGTGGGCTGGTTTGAATAGTTTTCAAAAACACTGTACAGTAATACAGTAGAGTAGTACAGTACTGTGGACCAGTATAATGTGGTAATATTCTATCCAGCAGTGCAAGTGATTCTAATTCCTGGTACAATAGTGTATTGTACTCTAGTATAGATTGTGTTCCACCTCTACACAGTAATATGGTCGTTTGTCTATTCACTACTGTTCTCTGGTTCTAATTATGTCAGTACCAGAGAATACAGTGTTTTTGAAAATTATTCAAATGACCGCAGCAAAATGTTCAAACCACACTAGCAAAATTAAACAAACTGATAAGTCAAAAAGTTTCGTACTTATGACCAAAAGAATGCTAAGGACCAAGGATTTGAAATAAGCAGTTTATGTGAAATCTTAATTGATTATTCAAAACAGTAACTCTTTGAATTATTGGTTTGTTTAATTTGTTGATGTGGTTTGAATCTTTTTAACGTGTGGGTTTGAATTGTTTTGAAAAACACTGTAAGTGTTGGCACTGTGAATTAACAGTAGTGGAAGTAATTTGATCGAGAGCAGTGTTGAAGTCACACACTCGGCACCCTGACTGATGACTGACTGACTGACTGACTGACTGACTGAATATCTCGGTGAGTATTGGGAGATGCTTGGCACTAGCCCAACTCAATTGGGGTAGTAGAGTTTAGTTCAGAAGTATAAAGTGTTTTTCAAAACTATTGAAACCAGCGCTATAAACAATTCAAACCACATTAGCAAATTAAACAAACCAATGATTCAAAAAGCTTCGTACCCCTCACAGTCTTTCAAACCATGGCGTAATGTTTTACACCAACTTTAATAAAATTCGATATTCTTAAATCTTGAATCTGGAGGTTTGCGTCATATCCACATTTTGGTCTTGTAGTACCAGTCAAGGCCAGAACGAACAGAACAGAACAGAACAGAACCAAAGAGGGTTCGAAACTTTTGAATTATTGGTTTGATTCATTTTGTCGCACCGGTTTGAATCATTGTATCTGGTTCGAAACATTGTGGGCTGGTTTGGATAGTTTTCAAAAACACTGTATGTAATCGTAGTGAGAAGTCGATGTTACTAGTGACTCAGTGGAGCACTGGACCCTGTAACAAATAATCTAGTGAGTAGTAGTATAATCACGCTTGACATGCTTTTCGAACAATGCAAGACGACACTGGGCTGACTCCGTGCTTATTGAAAGACCAGAAACCGAGAAGGGTGCGCAGGAATTGGATCTTGTAAATTGCCGCACTAAGGTCCGCTATACCAGTCACTGGTCCACGCGCTGTTGGAGTAGTGAGCAGTGAGTAGTGAGCACTGAGCACTGAGCACTGAGTATTAAACAGTGAGTAGTGAGCACTGAGAATTGAGCACTGAGTATTAAACAGTGAGTATTAAACAGTGAGTATTAAACAGTGAGTAGTGAGCACTGAGTTAAACAGTGAACAGTGAGTATTAAACAGTGAGCACTATGGCCACACTTATTAGCAGCCTGCAAAATACCACTCCATAAATTCCATAAAAAACTTCTATATACACTGATTGACTAGACTTTTATATCGATACAAAATGGCTGCATCTGTGAATCTACCATCTGCCTGATCACACCTCTCCGCCCACACTTCCACCCACACCTCCACCCACACCTCCGCCCACACCTCTCCATGTCTTAGCCCACCAAGCCATACCAAATCATCCAATTCACTCCAATTCACCATACCCACACTTGAATTATTTAACCTCCTGCATAATCCTCCCCTCCCCTACCCTTCCCACCCTAATCTACTCCATTTTAAAGCTTTCTGGTCGTGGTGGACGCTGGTGGGCTTTGTGTGGTGGGCTTTGTGTGGTGCGCTTGCCTGCAGTCTTCCGTCCAGAGGCTCATAAGCCGCTCCAACTGCTGCGCCATGAACGCTCTTTACATGGGCCACCACCAGCACCTGCGCCCAGGCCCGTACACCCCTACCAACGGTCCTAGTCTTCCCAGCCTACGAGTGTCTTCTCTGCAGTCGGCCATGCCTCTGGACCCCGACGGCTCGGACCTTCCCCTGGCGCCTGAAGAGTACGCGTTCTCCATGCAGTATGGCGCTTCTGCTATGTACGCCCAAAACCCCAACCTGGCCTCCCACGAGGAAATGAATGGCTCCACTGTGTTAGCTGCCCCTGAAAGTGCCGCCCACTTGAAATCCACGCTCAAATCTGCCCAAGCGGGCCTGCTGGCCTCGGTACAACACCCATCTTCGGGAATGTTCCTAGATCACCCGTCAGGAAACGCTTTTGGCCCGGATTTGGACCCCACGGCCGACCTGCGCTACTCGGAAAACACCTACATGTCTGTTTTCCCGGGCGACGAGCCCATATTGCTGTCCACCTGGAATATGCCTGGTTCTTTCAAGGTGTTTAATGCCATGGACTTGGATATGCAAGAACTCCCGGACTCAGGCGCCCCGACGGCTCCTAATCAGGCTTTGCCGCCGCAAAACAACGAATTTGCTGCCCCTGAAAACCCAGCCCAATTCCTGGCCCAATCCGATCAATTCCTGGGCCACTACCCCATCCTGTATGCAGGCCACTACCCATCCTCCCAATATACCCAAGCCAATACCCCATTCGACCCAGCGTTCAACACATCGCTTAATCCAAACCCAGCTCCTAATACCCTTAATCCAAACTCGCTCAATGCTGCGTTTCCTAATCTGGCTATGGACGACCTGAGCTCGCTAGATCCTGACCTCTCCAACCTCGCCCTAGATCCCCACTACCTCGACTCGTCCCATGCCTTTGCCCGCTCGTTCTCCCATAGCATGGCTGAGTCGCCCTTCTCCACCGACAGAAGCCCGCAGCCGTCGCCACTGAGTTATGCGTTTCTGGCTCCCCAAGGTGCAGATGCCCTAGACTCCGTCGCTCCGGGCGCTGTTTCATATCCAGAAACAGCTCTGAATGGGCCTCAGGCCTCGGGGTTCCGGGAAATCGAAAGTAATCGAACCTCTATTTCCTTGGCTGCCAATGAGCTCTCGCCGCTCACCACCACAACGTCGTTTTCTGCGTCCGTCAGCTCACATCACCTGGCGCAACAGTCGTTTTTCTCTGCTCAGCAATTCTGGCGGTCGCTGATGGATCTCCCTCCGTCTCTGATTCACCGGGCATCCATGGATCTCTACCAGAGACGGCGAGGGTCGTTGGAGAGTTCCAATTCCGGGGCAAATGCTCCTGTACGATCGCAGAGGTCTTTGGCCAGCTACTTTCCGTTCATGGACCGGGATCGCAAGCTGCCGATCCAGAACCCTTCTCCTCCGGAAACCTGGCTGCCGGCCATGGTGTCTGCGCCACGGCACTCCATCAGGAGTATCTTTAAGACCAGCAATGCGCCACAGTCGGTGGAAGAGGAGCCTGAAAGGCCTGCTTTTTCGACTAAAAGTGAAGATGATCATTTGGACGGAGATGACGCGCAGAAGAAGGCCAAAAGAACCACCAGAGGCTTGTTCAAGCGCTTTAAGCAGACCAAGCAGGAGGAATTGAAGCCGGAAGAGATGAAACAAGAAGACGGACTTCGCTTTGATGATTTCGGAACCGTGAACTCCAGCCAAAGTGATGTGCAGCTTGCAAATATAAATATGGGAGGTTATGAAGATGCAGAAATGGATGACGAGCCGGATTACGGTGCTCTTTTCTCCAAGGTTGGAAAACGCAAGAACTTCGTGATGAAAAACAGCAAAAAAGACAAGGAGAAGGAGAAGGAGAAGTGTGGCAAGATGGAGGAAGCCGCAACAGCTTCGTTTTCCAGTGCTGAAAATTCCGAGTCCAGCCATTTGAGTGCTACTACGTCAGGGATGTCGACCACATCCCGTGAAACAACGGAGAATGGGGCCACTCTGACCTTTGCAAGTGCATCCAAGCGGATCTTGGGGTCTCGGCTCATGAAGAAGAAACCCCACGTTAAAAACGAGCCTTTGTCCAACGTGGTGGAAATCGATCTTCAGTCTTTGGACCTTCCGGAAAACACCGAGGTGATCGAGAAGCGGGCCTCTAAATCACGAACACGAGGCCGTAAGGAGGATAAAGCTGCAGATTTGGAAGATGACTCTAAGATCTATATCTGTGGGTACTGCTCACGGCGGTTTAAGCGGCAGGAGCACTTGAAACGGCACTTCCGCTCGTTGCACACGGCCGAAAAGCCCTACAATTGTCTGTACTGCAAGAAGAAGTTCAGCAGAACAGACAATCTTAATCAGCACGTTAAGGTGCATAAGCAGGAGGAGGAGGAGGAGCAGAACATGTGATTGGTCTGCGGCCTACTATGTGTCATCAGGATGGCACAAATATATGCAAGATCCATGGACTGTGAGATCGAAGAGACGGGGTTCAAGATAGTCCAAGGATTGTATTGAGGGTCTATGTCTATTGCTCTATGGATGGTGTTGTTGGGATGCTCAAGAAACTAGTCGGATTGGACCTTACTTATGGATTTTCCATGGCTGATTTGGATAGACTCAAGCAAGATCCAAGTCAAAATGGCATGAGATAGCTACGGTCATCTTGGTTCCATTGACGTCAATTTTGACAAAAGCTGACTTTTAAGTTCATGACAAGATCATTGCTGGTCCAATCGAAGAATCCCGTGAGCGCATTTTTCATGCACTCGCGATGTTTTTTCAAGAAGTCTCTAGCCTTGCAGTGTCGCAGCCTCTTTATGGATATCAGACTGTTGGAGAATTTCAAGGTCGAATGTTCATGGCCATGGTCTGATCGCATCAATCCGGCAAGACCACAATGCAAGTATACCCCATAGAGGCATCCGGTGTCAGAGCTACTAACAATATAATATGTGAGCAGTGGATACCAAGGAACCACACCCGATTCGAGAATTGCAGTTGTACTTGAACAAGAGACACCAACACATCAGGGGGGTTTGGAATGTCGATTCCAGACTATACAAGAGGGAATCTAGTTTCTTGTGTCTACTGCTTATTTCTACTCAGCTACTCAGCTACTCAGCTACTCAGCTACTCAGCTACTCAGCTACTCAGCTACTCAGCTACTCAGCTACTCAGCTACTCAGCTACCTACTCAGCTACTATAATAAAGATCCACATTGTAGACTCTGTATGCCTTAAGATCATACTCACTAATTGGAAGAAACAGGTGGCCGTATATAGCAGTTACTATAGTGGAGTGCGATATAGGTAGAGCAGTAGTGCAGAAAAACGATAGAGTAATAAGTAGAGAGTAAAGGGTATGATTGTATTTGTTTCTGCAACTGTAACTGTAACTGCAACTGTAACTATAACTGCAACTATAACTGCAACTGTAACTGTAACTGTCAGTCTACATTGGGCATTGGAAAGTCTCTATGGCTTAACTGAGACTTTAGGGGCAATGAAGAAGTAGTTGAACTATGAAGCTAGCCCAGCATCTTGTGGAGCTATACCTCCAACTTGCCAGATAATATTGTTGGAACATAGGGACTTGAACTACTTGACCTCAGAAAACAAAGGTGAGGTTTTCGTTCGTGGTCCCCGGGTCTGTCAGGGATACTACAAAAATGAACAGGAAACAAAGAAATCTTTTGATGCAGATGGCAGGTTCTATACTGGGGATGTTGGATCCGTGGTCGATGGAAAGCTCTACATCATTGACCGAACCAAGGATTTCTTTAAGCTCGCGCAAGGTGAATACATTTCTCCGGAGCGTATTGAGAACTTGTATTTGACCAACTCGATGGTGCAGCAAATGTTCGTTTACGGAAATCCCCAACACTTTGCAGTTGATTGTTGGGATTTCTCGGGAACCATATTTGCTGTGTAAAGTATAGTGGCACTAGTCGTAGCAGTAGTAGACAATAACAGTCGGTATCCAATAGTAGGGAGTAGCAGTGGTACTGATGTGGCACTGGTGTGGTACTGGTGAGTTACTTGGAGAATACTTAGAAAGTAGTGGTATTTTATTTTTGGAATTATGCACCGCTTGTGCAGGGTTTCCAAATCCCCATCCTGTAATACTGGACAGAATGCAATGCTGCTTGTTTATTGTGCCTGACATATGGGTAGATTATGAGCACTGTTCTGGCAAGATCGACCGGAATTGGGGAGTGCGGCCGGAATTGCCCAGCTACAGGACCTCCAAACGCCCAGCACAAAGCCTTTTTCAGCTACAAAATATGCATTGTAACGTCCGGAATTCCAGCATTCCAGAAACCCCACTTCCAGCTGTGTGCAATGAAAAAACGGTCGCTTGCGTTGGGCCTTTTTGTGCTGAGGTTGTCTGGTGCACGGGTGTTTTTTGCACCCATTCATTTGAATTCCGAGGTGCCACACTGATGAACTTGAGGCTTCAGCCCATGTGAGTGTACTACAAGCTCAAGTGATTGTTTACAGATGAAACAAGGCGGAGTCTCGTGTTTTGGTTTAGTTTAGATATTGGGCGTTGATAGGAGTTGCAGGGGACAATGTGAGTAGTAGACGGATAACTGGGACAGGTGGAGTCTATAAGAAGGACGAGGATGCTCATGGTAGGGGGAGTAGAGAAGGATCTGGGAGAGCAAGTTTAGATGCAGATCCTAATATACAAGAACAAGATGAACACTAAGTTCCACATTAAAAGGAATAGTTGGAACTTAGCTTGCTCTCAATAAATGCTGTATTACTCTACTACTCTACTACTCTACTACTCTACTACTCTACTACTCTACTACTCTACTACTCTACTACTCTACTACTCTACTACTCTAAAGCTATATCGTGAGTGGTTGCGTTAACTATTGTATCCTTTTATACTACCATAGATTTAGTGTATCATCTAGGCATTTTTACCAAACTATAGCAACAAATATTAACACTGCATATACATAAAGCAACTATTAATTTTAACGAAACCAAAGTCTCATTTTAAGTTAAGTGGATCCAAGACCAAAGTAGACATAATAACAGAATAAAGTGCTAACTTCAAGTCTTCCCAATACAATCTTCCCCCTCATCATAGTCGTTGGATTTCCGTTCGGGTGCTGAACCCAACCTCGTCTTAAGGCTTTTGGTGTCGACAGTTGAAATTTTGGACTGATTTTCGCTTTAGTTTTACTCAGACCATACTCTAGACTTTCGTGTTAGTTGTTTTTTAGCCTTCCCCAGCACACCTTGCGATCAAGAAATCTCAAGGGATGATATACGGGAACATGATTTATGTAGTACATAGGTAATAACAAACTAAGTAGATGTTTTGTTGAGAGTAACTTCGTGATCATCCCAAGTAAACTCCTCTTCATCCCAAGTAAACTCTTCATCATCTTCTTGAGGTTTACCAAGAGCTCCACTTTTCTCAGAATCTTTCCAAACTTGCTCTGCAAAAAGTAACTCTTTTCTTTCTAATCATTAGATTTTAGTCTCCCTCCTTCACATAACATCTGTACCAAAATTCCTTATAAGAGGTTTGAACAGGTACTAGTTGATTCATCGCCTTTCCAAAATGTTAGAATTATTATGCGACCTGAGGTTCTAACCTAGCTTCGCAAGGGTTGTAAGCTTCTAATGGGCTTTTTAAGTATAAGGATCTTCCAGGAACGATGACCTAACGGTATTCTGGAATCTTCTGACAGGCTACTAATAGTAGGAACTCGCCTGGTCAGGTATTAATATAGCAATAGCTACTCTCAGTAATAGGAGGTTCTGATATTTATTTAAGAAGCTTAATCTTAAGTCAGCGGAGTTCTAGCCTTTCATGGCTGGGCTCTTGCCCCCTTTTATATCGGGCGCCTTCGTTGAAGCATAAATGATGTGTATATATATTTATATAATAAGTTGTTTATAATCTTTGCTATTATTCTTTCCAGTCTGGTTCTGGTATTTGAATGGAACAATTCTACTGTAAATTTGCCTAAGATTCCCACCGTCTGTAGTCCTACCATTGAATGTCTTTTTGGTTATAACAGACAGATGAAAGGGAATCCGATCGACATGCGAACAGCCAGCCACACTCGAATTGGGAAAAGGGGGATACTTAGAAGTGTAGAGTAGAGTTTAAATTGACAGAAGACTTTGAAGTGTGTAGTAGACTTTTGGAATGGTCTTTGGGTCTAAGTCTTTTTGGATAAGTCTTTTTGGGTCTACGTCTTTTTGGACCTTTGGAAGTCTCTTTTGAAGCTGTGCAGAGTCATGAAACCTGAAACCCTCCTTTAAAACCTTTAAAAATTCAAGAACTAAACGATTTGTTCGTAGTCTAGTGGAACATATGGGACTCACTACTTACAGTAGTCTACGTTCATATTCTAGCTGCCTATCTTCTACTAGTGTAGGATGGTACGCTACCAAAATGTTTCCGTGAATTTCGAACTAACGCCACGTCTGCCCATGGGCACACCTCGCTCGAGCCACACCCTCCATGGCCACTCGTACCTACATACACCTATAGACATTACCACTGCTACAGTCAAACCACCTAAATCTCTCGTGAATCTCAAACACTCCTGAATCTCTCCATGGAGCCTACACCTTACTCTATACCATACACCATATCCCCCATATCGTAAGCTTCTTTTACCCTAGGCTAACCACATACTTACTTTCCTAATACTTACACAAGATACCTATACATTATACTGATAAGGACCCAAACGGAGCTAGTAGTTAATCTTATCCGAGAGGATGCGTAAGGACCTGGAGTAGTAATTCAATACAGACGTTCATTTCTGGTGTCTGTATTTGCAGAAGCAAGGTTATGTAGAAGGCTAATGACTTGGAATACGTTTTGGTGGGAACCAGCAATGCTCCTTCGAATACATTTTGGTGGGAACCAGCAAGGCTCCTTCGACCAGTCTACGAGTATTCACACTGAAGTTGATAAGCTGGTTGAGCTAGAGCAGTTCCGGGCCAGCCATCTGCTTAGTAAAGGCAGCTAGGCTTCCCTCAATACGTAGACCACGACCGACGGTGAATCTAACATTTGGTCAAGTCTACTAAATTGGTTTTATCCATTACTTATAGACTAGTATATTTGTATTCTTTGTATGAGAGTAGTAATTTGGGTGCTGAGAGCAGATGCTCCTACTCTATTGATAGACAAGAGATGTTTATGAGGTGCAATACGTCGTTTCGATGGTGACTATGAGACTATTCAAGCATCATGTACTACTCTACTACATAGAGATTCTACGGAATTACAGATTCTACAGATTTACAGATTTACAGATTCTACAGATTCTACAGATTTACAGATTCTACATTCCTTAACATACGTAGTGCTGGATCAAGTCCATTGCCTTCAAAAATTGACGTCTGCAACTCAGAAGACTTCTCCTAATTCAATACGTTCTTCATCGATACCCACCCACGTTTTCGCCATGGTGGTCACATACAATCTCAAAGGGTCAGTTCCACTGAGCTCAAAGTCAGGTATAAAGCGAGGCACTTGGCTATAGAACGTGGCAATATTACAAGCTGCAGGCAGAGTTAACTGACTTTCGGTACCCCCCAAACGGTAGTTGCCGAAACTGTCATAACCCCCAAGTAAAACTTATCGGAGAGCTCTCACTTCTAATATTTCCAAGTTCCCCGAAAAAGTGGTCACTACGTTAGCTACCAACAACTTAAAGTACTCAGCTGAGCCCAGGGTGTTGGAGAATACACTCGGTTTGTTTTCGACATCTTGAGCTCCGGTCTCGTTTCTTGCTACTAATCCCCAAAGACTGCAATGAATGGCCAAATATATAAGGCATTTCTTAAGCTGGTAAACCTAACCCTAACATGTGGATGCTCTAAAACCGAATACGTAATTTTCATTGCTTAAACGATACACTTTAGATAGGATCGAGTGTACAGCGTGTTTAATTGTGTATTAGAACCAAGAGATTGGTTGGTTAATAAATGAGCTTTTGGTAGTTCAGTCCTGATTTGGGTAATTTCTGAATGATTTTTCCGCAGGTTCACCGATGGAAACTTTTCTCGACTTTATATCACCAAGCTTAAGTAAATTATATAAAATTGGATGATATGATTTATGGCCAATTACTGTGTGGACCAGTCTCTTTTTGGGTGCGAGATGCTCTTTTCGCCCAGAATGAGAATGTAGGGTTTTCAGAGCACCCTAAAAATCAGAACTTGACCAATATTAATTTTGGGAAAAAGAATATTACTCTCTGAAAATCTGACTTACACCTTGACTGTCTGTCTCCTGATTTGCTTTGACCATTATGTAGTTCCACCTTCCCCTTACTTTTTATGTGCTTCGCACGACCCCTTCTCCGACTCTCTACACCAGTCTCCAGTTTCATACAGCGGGGGACTATGTAGCAGTAAACTAGCCCAACCGTGGCTTTTACTCCTCGTATGCGGCGATTCTGCCAACTCATAAACATATACCGCTACATACATAAACATGTCCTGCACATAACACCCTTCCACTTATTACTGTTACTATTGGATATGGAAGCACCTTGACGTGTATTCATGGCGAGATATCTAAATAGGCCACTGCGCAAAGATCAAGCTTGTTGAGCTCTGAGCAGTGGAGAATTGAATGTCTTAAAGACTAGTGGGTCCACCTCCGCATCCTTGTTGTTGTCTCTGACCACATAACAGCATCTGTTTCAGATCACTGCAATAGTCTGAAACCCCAAGTCTTTAGTCCAGTCTTGGACTCCAAGTCTTAAATTTCAAGCACTAGAACAGTTCTCAGTTTGAATTGATTGAGACTCACTTCTTGACTGCTCTCGAAGGTAAAACTCTCATAAGACTCAACCATGACTGATGCCTTATGGTTCTTATCCCAACGCTGTTTCTCATAAGACTAGCTAAACGTTTCATAAGCCCCTGTCTCAAAGACCAACGTTTCACAAGACCCCTATGATAATGACTCAAACCTCGACATTTTCTCATTATCAGCTGAAGTTTTGATTCGTGTAGGTCAACAACTTCTCATCATCAGCTGAAGTTTTGATTCGTGTAGGTCAACAACTTCTCATTATCAGCTGAAGTCTTGATTCGTATAGGTCAACAACTTCTCATCATCAGCTGAAGTCTTGATTCGTTTAGGTCAACAACTTCTCATCATAAGACTGACGTCTTATGATTCGTCTCATGATTCGTCTTATCATCCGTCTCTTGGTTCGTGGTTCTGTCAAAGCCCTAACTCCTCCTTTAACCGGTTGGACGTGAGCCCGTCCAAGACATTCTCCATAGAGTCGATGGCCTGGCGATGTGCCCCCGGCTTGCTGATCCCCCCATCCAGATCCTGGACCCGGAAACACACGCCGTTGGCCAAGTGCTTCTTGTAACCCTCCACGCGAGTGAACTCCTTGCCGCATTTGCACTTGACGTGTTTCAGCACCATGTGTGACTTGACATGCCGGTTCAAGTCGTGCTGCCTCACGAAACTCTTGGGGCAATAAGTGCATGTGAACGGTCGGTCACTCAAATGCGTCTGTATATGCGACCTGACGTTGTAGCGACGTGTGAACTTCTTACCGCAGTTCTTGTACGTGCACGTGAACACCTTGTTGTGGTCAGGGCCCTCCCAGTAGCGGTCCAATTCGCCGGGGGGCAAGAGCGAGGTGGTTTTGATCTGCCTGCGTGGCGAGAGGTCATGGATGGCTTTGCGGATCTGCAGAGCCTTGCCGTTGGGGGAGATGATGGGGCTCCACTCCAAGGTGATTCTATTGCGGTTCGGGGTCATGGGGTTCTGCTTCAACGGTGTCAATTGCACAATGGTCTCGTTGACATCGATCACAGTTTCATCTGCCACATTTTCGTTTGGCTCGTGTTTCTGTATCATGTCTTTTTTCCGGATGGGACTGGACTGGAGCTCGTCGAGCTTGGGATGTGTACTCCGGGCTTGCGGTGATGAGCTCAAGTGGCCGATGGGTTCGCTGTAGTACTCGTTGATTCCGTCGTCCGAGAAAAACTGGGGACTATAGAACTTGTTGGAGCCTGCACTTTGAGGTGCCAAGTTCAGAGAGTTCAATGAATTCAGACTCATCATGTTCATGCCCAGCGAATTCAAACCCAGAGAACTCAAGCCCAGAGAATTTAAACTCATGGTATTGGTCATATTCATTGCACCCAATGGTGACAGGTTAACCTTGGGGCTTTGTCGGAGATCGGGAACTTCTTGCATGACCGTATGATGTGGTGAGGAGTACATTTGGAAGTGAATGGGGGAAGATGATAGAGTTTGGCTGGCGGTCTCGCTGGAGGGCGGGGGTAGGTACACATTGTTGATGTCCAATAAGAAATCGTCTCTCTTTGCATGCTCCTTGAATAAGCTTTTGGGCCGCTTCTCGCTGCCGTATGGCGTATTCTTGTATGGGGTCCCCGGATCCTGCACGGGAATGGGCACGTACTTCTTGCCCTTGGCTTCCTTGGGCTCCTCCACCAACCCTGAGATATCATCGGGGTACTCCTTGCCCTGCTTGGGATGGTGGATGGTGCCAAGAGAGTTGCCCATATACAGGTTGTAGGACTTTCTCTGCGGCGGGTCCGGGGGGAATTTGTATGACTTGGGGTTGTTGTTGGTGATAATGATATCCTGCTCCTTTTTGACGTGTTCCCCCTCGTGCTCGTCCTCCTCTATGAGGTGGATTGGCTTGCACTCATCCAACTCCTGGTTGAAGTTGTACTCCAACTGCTCATTGGAGATCACCGGCCGGGGTCTCTGCGATTTCGCTAGCTGCGTGGGCGAAATGGACTTGACTGTATCCGTAGGAGGTTTCATATTATGGAGATTTTCATCGTTGGTATTTCTGCTGAAGGAGAGTTCTCTGTTGTGGTCCATGAACCCAAAAATGGCCGTTCCACTGGGCTTCTTGGAGTGCCGGTACGGTGATGACTGGCTCTGGCTATAGTTGGAGGTGTATTTCTGAGTGATATCGAGATCGTTCATGTTGGACATGCCAAGACCCAAGGGCCCGCTCGTTTGGCCATACCCAGAAGGAACATCTAGGTCCTGTAGCGTGGCCAAGGCCTCGTTGAACACACTATCGAAGTTCTCTCTGTCCTGGAAATATTGTGAGAACTCCTCATCTTCCTGGGGAAGAAGGTCGATGTTCTTCATGGCCTCGAGGTCGTCCCAAGCCATATGGTTCATGTCAGCTATGTGATGATTTGATTGGCTTGGATATGATGAGCGGGGTTTTGAGATTGTGGATCCTGATGGGAGTGTGGATTGGGAGTGTTGAATTTGGGATTTCTGATTTCAGATGTGAATTTCTTTTCTGATTTCAGTTCTGATTCTGATTTCAGATCTGATTTCTAATCTTTCAGTTTCTTATTTTCTTATTTTCTTTTTTGATTTTTGGTCAATGGTCAATGCTAATTGGTAAAATGGTTCCAGGATTTCGAGTGTGGAAGAAATGAAGTATGTTCGTGAGCCTCAGTAGAAGACTGTTGATAGCCGTATTCAATGGCTCTAGCAGAAACGATGGATGATTGCTAGGATAAGAAAACACACTGAGTTATAAACCCGATTTGGCACTTTTAAAGACAATGCAGGGAAGCGTTGAAGACCTCTTTCCAAAAGGGTGCAAAACATCAACATGTCGAGCTGCACCGGGGCCGTGGATCCTGCATCCCGCCACGCATCTGTTGACACTTTGTTCCGATGCGGAAGTTCCAAATAGCCGATCATGGTCTAGAGATGTGGCTCCACTTATTTTCGGGTCCTGCCAGGCGCCTCTAGCAAACTTTCAGTGGATTTGGAGGGAAGATCCTTCGGGCCACGTTTTTCCTTGCTGTGTTTCACTTCCCCGTACTTTTGCCTGGTCCACAGCGGAGAGTGCATCCAGTGCGCACTTGGAGATGTATTGTTCTTTTCCTGTCGCTCTTGAAGCGAGACAATGGCATGTTGTGTACTTGCCAGATTATCGAGCACGTCCCATTTTTTTTTCCCTTTTCCCCAGCTTTCACCTAGGGCCCCCGATTTTCTAGCCTTGCATAATGTGCCAAACCGAGCATGCGACTGGGTTTGTAGCGTGGTGCTCAGGGTGTCATTTGGAGGTGCTCCGATGGTAAAAAGAGACCATCTGACATAAATGTAAAGTAGATAATCAGGCCGGAGGATCTCAAGTTTCAGAGCGTGACTCTCGATACCAATTCGTCCAATAGCATCAAAACACGCTTTCTTGCAGCTTGTCAATCCAGTCCTCCTGCATGTGCTGCTCTGGATAGCGTCATCTCGCTAAAACTTGACCATGCGTTAGGGCTGCGCAGAACTATGGTGTGCTCAATGCGCGCACGTATCGGGATTTAGACAACAAGACCCTTGCTGACAAAACGTATCGGAGATTGAATGCAAGCTAGGGCTTCACGTGTCGATAAGGCCGACAACAAATGCAGCCTAAAAAAGTTAAGTAGGTAATAACAAAAGCGACAGCGAAGCAATATACCAACAACAAAGTCAGGGAGGCAAAAGACCAAGTCAAGACGGTATATACACTCACAAAAAATTCAGGGAGGTAAGTAGACAAAAAAGTCAGAGGCAAATAGCCAAGTAGACCAACCAATCTACATAGGCAGACTAAAACAAACTATCAAAATAGTAATATATGAAGGAGGAGAACTTAGAATGTCATGGGTATCTTAGACTCCAACTCAGAATGTCAGGGTATCTCAGCTTCCAAGCGCTAATTAAACTCTCACCGCCCGTTTCTCACCGCCACTAGAGGCTGTGAGTAAAAGACAGAACCTTGGAACAGTTTGTTAGGACGTACCATTGGATTATTGGATTACATCACGGTTCTTCAGTTAATATATATGTCTATATATATATACGGAGCCTTGGATTGTGGAGGGAGATACGGCCTTTTATAGTGTAGTGGCGAGGGACACAAACGCAAGGGGTGTTTCATATTTGAAACGCGGCCGTGCGATATCGAAAGAATAGATTCTAGGCAACATGCACTTTTAAGTTCTGGGCCCACTTGAGATGGGGAAGCGCATTTAGTCTCGTCTCTGAAGCCGCAGACGCTTCTTTCCACGATTGTTTTTTTTCGAATTGTCTCTTTGCAGAATGCCTTTAGCGAGGTTTGATTTTCTAGATCGGGGTTTTGCTGCAGATTGGTATTCGTCCCGCGTCTGGTATTCCTGAGCTGTCTGAGAAGCATTTGGTAATGGTGGAGTCTCAGGGATATGCGATTTCACTGGAATCAAGACCTTGTTAGAATCAAGCTCCTTTAGGAATTGCTCGGCACGAGAAAGACTCAGATGATATATTTCATTCCTCAGTAACCTCTCATATAGTACATTATAATTGGATAATGTTGCATCCGGATGCACGCGGTGATGCGTAACTGCCAGAAGTAGCCCACAGCTGTGTTCGAAGGGATAACTGTAGGCGATACAGAATTTGACCAAGGGCAAAAAGTTCCCTTTCATTGCATTTTGGAAGTGTTCACTGAACACAGGCCCACAGCAATGCGATTTTTCTTAGGGACTCCTGGATTAATTGTGGAAGAAGGACCCTATTCGCAAATGGCTTCATAGAGAGCTGTAACACATAGAGACCGGGTCCTCAAGACGCGTGGCGACCATCTGGAGAAATGGTTATCCAAACATTGCACCAATTTGGCGACCTCCTTGGGTGTTCCATATATACAAGTACAATTCTTGTTATGTATCTTGCAGGGAGAAATACTCAATCATGAGGCACCCGTGTTCCATTTTGACTGCAAAGCGGCATCGGAAGAAGATCTAGGTAATGGTTAAATCTCAAATAATCCAAGTGAATCCTAGCGGCAAGTCTTTTACAGGTATATGCCTTGGACTGGCCAGGGACTATGTTTCGAGGCACCAGGTTCCCAAGAAAGACGGATCTCATGGTTTCGTCAAGGTAATTGAATTATTGATCCGGGTCATCCTCCAAGTAGTCTGAGTCATCCTCCAAGTAGTCTGAGTCATCCTCCACGGGCAGAGCCGTAGGTTCGAAAGGGTGGGTTCAAATGGAGGGAATGACAAGATTCATGAGGGCTGCAAAATTATTGTGGGGGAGAGCGCTCCTTTTATACTCACAAGCAATGCGGGGTGCACAATGCAGATGCACATTTGGTTGCCTAGGGGAATGCGAAATCTGAAACAGTGCTGGCACGGCTGCACGGAGACCCGTGCACCCACATACCCCTGCATTAAACTTACAGCCCTACTACAGCCCTACTACAGCCCTACTACAGTCCTACTACAGCCCAGACAAATCGATATGGATACAGAAATAGGGTGTTGATAGGTAGTATAGGGACTTATACAGGGACTTATGCAGGGACTTAACATATAGGATGCAACATAGGATTCAACATCAGGAATGGATCATGTTGAGCATAGCTATGAATGATCATTTCTAAGGAAGGCGCCACTCATGAAAATCCTAGAGTGCTTTATTGTCTTTATGCTCTACCGTCTATAAGATGGGATTCTGGTGTATATTCTGGTGTATATTCTGGTGTTAGGAGGCAATCAGAGTAGTCTAAGAGATACCAGGATGTCCTCTACTCCCAGAACCCTAGAAAGAGCAGAAACAGCAAAAACAGCAAAAACAGCAGAAACGGAAGAAACAGCAGAAACAGAAGAAACAGAAGAAACAGAAGAAACAGAAGAA
>NKZA01000055.1:0-102380 GCA_002374405.1 Metschnikowia cubensis
TTCAGGTTCGGGGGCCTTGAGATCTTTCGCAGGTGGCATGTATATATGGTTAAGCGTTGACTTCTCTATGATATCCACAAATCTAGAAGAACTGCAGGAAGAATGCGATGAGTCGGAGTACAGATCGATCGTGGGAAAGCTCATGTTTGCAGCAAACACAGTGAGACCGGATAAGGCTTATCAGGCTCTGAACTTGGCTAGGTATTTGAATGAACCCAAGGCAAAACATAAGAGAGCAGCCCACATGGCAGTGAGATATTTGTTACAGACCTCGAGAAAAGGAATTGTATTTCAGAGATCAGAACAATCAAATCAAGAGGATGTTGAAATGTTCATGGATCAGAAAGAAGTTAAGATGTCCGTTGAAGAGAAAGACGTTAAAGTATATGTGGATGCCGACTTAGCAACAAACACAGAGCCAGACAGTTTAGATCTGCTTATCTAATTATGTTCATGGGAGGACCAATATCATGGTCGTCAAAGTTGCAAAAGACCATAGCAGCATCGACTACAGAGGCAGAGCTCTTTGGACTCTTTGAAGGCAGCAGGGAGGCAGTATGGTTGAGGAATTTCATGATCAAGATGACAGAATAATCCATGGACAATGGTTGGATAAGAGCAGATGGAGTACAACTTGAGAAAGTTATAATACAATCAAGAAGAGCTTGCAGAAGAAACATCACCAAAGGAATATTTTATATGTGACGCAATGAATGAGAATTCTCCTAGGGACTCGTGTATTTTTGATATTACAAGTCTTCAGATATGAAGAAGCAGCGAAAACGATGGTTCCGTGAGAAGAGATACTTGAGGACTAGTATTGATCTAAGTGGGGAGGATGTTGGGCATGGAATTGGTCGACTGAGTCTAATTGGTCGACTGAGTCTAATTGGTCGACTGAGTCTAATTGGTCGACTGAGTCTAATTGAGTTTACTGAAGAGTCTAATTGAGTCTACAATATGAAGATCTAACAGTACCAAATAGGATTGGGAATGAGAGAATTTCCAATGGGTACAAGTTTCTTATGACGCACCAAAGTAACTTTAGTCATACGAAAAGAGTCTAGGCTTATTATCTCCAGATATATAATGGGAACAAGAGCTTAGTCTTGAGGAGCAAGAACTCCTTTACTTCATCTTAGATATAGTCTAATACAGGTATCAAGTAATTAAGAATCCATCATACTGTTCGGGTGAGTTCCTACTATTAGTAGCCGTTCAGAATACAGTTGCGGTTAGGTCATTGTTCCTGGGAAGATCCGTGATATCGAAAAGCACGTTAGAAGCTTGAACTTAATGCATATACAGCCTGGAGTTGGATAATAATTCTAATAGATCTGCCGTGAGTACTTCATCTCAAGTGATCTGCCGTGAGTACTTCATCTCAAGTGATTCTTCATGGATGAAGA
Source organism: Metschnikowia cubensis (assembly GCA_002374405.1). Classification (NCBI taxonomy): domain Eukaryota; kingdom Fungi; phylum Ascomycota; class Pichiomycetes; order Serinales; family Metschnikowiaceae; genus Metschnikowia; species Metschnikowia cubensis. The sequence goes on from NKZA01000055.1 coordinate 1,410, forward strand.
AAAGGCCATCTCTAGTATTTTGTCTAGTCTCGTCTAGACTTTAAGTATTGGCTTGCAGAAAACAATGGGACAGAAAACTGGGACAGATGAGTCTATAAAGACGAGGATTTCATGGAGGAGGACAGAAATAGAGAAAAGCGTCTCGGAGTATAAGTTTACATACCGATCCTAATATAAATGAGGATTACTAAAGTTTCATACTAAAGGGAATTGTTGGAACTCAACGTTCCTGAATACGGAACAAGTGGTGTGTGGTGTGTATGCACTCTCTTGTGCTGGTCACTAGGTCCATTGACACAATTCAAATGTGGGCATTTGCAGGTTTCCAGAGATTTGGCGCTTGGCCACTTCGGAACCTTCTGAGAGAAACTGTGCTGCAGATAACACCTTTCTGCATACACGGAGCGGGACATCTCACATGTTCATCATATGTTCAACAGAATGGGTGCAAAAATACACCCGTACACCACACAACATCAGCAGAAAAACGCCCAACGCAAACACCGTTTATTTGGTGGAAATGTTTCAAATTTGGGTTCGTTGGAGTGCTGGAATTCCGGACTTTCCAGTGTTATATTCAGGAGCATAAAACAATAATGCTGAGACCTGGGAGAATGACGGGGGTGCGAGTTCCGGCCTTTCCGAGGTCTGCTCTGTTGAACTTGAGGCATCAGCCGGTGAGTACTATAACTCAAGTGATCTGCCGTGAGTACTTCATCTCAAGTGATCAGCCCGTGAGTACTATAACTCAAGTGATCAGCCTGTGAGTACTGCATCTCAAGTGAATATTTACAGATGAAGAAAAGGCCATTTCTAGTGTTTTTTTCAAGCTATTGTCTGGTCTTTGGAAATTGGCTTGCAGGAAACAATGGAGTAGACGGAAAACTGGGACAGATGAGTCTATAAAGGCGAGGATTTCATGGAGGAGGACAGAAATAGAAAAAAGCGTCTTGGAGTATAAATTTAAATACCGATCCTAATATAAATGATGATTACTATAGTTTCACACTTAAGGGAATAGTTGGAACTTAACTTGATAATGTGAGTGTATATTATAACTCCCAACAGTAAAAGCAGAATACGTGAAATGCTTAAAAAATACACCAGATACCACGGAATGTACAGCCCTTATGCCAAGCCCATATACCCCGATGCGGCTAGACGAATTAGCTCATATATAAATACACGTCCCCGGCTCTTCTCTTCTCATCATTATCACAATCCAGTTCACCTGAACATTCACTCCTTTATTCACTCCTTACTTTAAAAAACTCTCTCAAGCTACAATGAAGTTGTCCTTTATCCTCTCTGCCACCACCCTTTACTCCATGGCTTCCGCTGTCACCCACTACCACACCCAGTACCACTACGTTACTGTTGATGCTAATGGAAACTACGTTGGGGGTGACCAGCCTTCTAACCAGGGATCTGACTCGGCTCCAAGTGACTTCAACAACAACAACTTTGAGGTGCAAGACATGCCAATCCAAGAAGGTGCTGGTGCCGGTGATTTTGGTGATGACGCAGGTGCCGGTGACTTTGGTGACACTGGTGGCTTTGGCGATGCTGCTGGTGGCTTTGACGATGCTGCTGGTGGCTTTGGCGATGCTGCTGGTGGTGCTGCTCCAACTAACCAGGGTGCAGACTCCGGTTCCGGTTCTGGATTTCCAGTTGATTCAATTGCCCGGTGACCGAAGCATTTTGTCCTGCTGGCTTGAATAGTTTTGAAAAGCACTGTATGAGACTGGAAATGAAACTGACTCATGGAAGACTCATGACTTACACTGGACTGTATTCGATGCTTTCGAGGTCCCTCTCATGTAGCTGACCAAGGTTCAAACGAATAAGTGATGTACATGACATATTATACAAGAATGATCCAAGGGCCTGCACCATTATCAGTTGAGTCTCTTTTAGGGGACGTGTCAAGGGTAAGCTGTAGATTTCTTTAGTGTTTCGTTTTCGCTTTAGTGTTTCTTAATGTTTAATGTTTTTAATGTTTCATTTCGTCTTAATGTTTGTGTTTCAAGGGCATAGTTATCCGTGCCTCTTTGGAACTGAAGCAAGTTTGTGGCCAAGGTATGCCTGCTACTCTAGTACCAGCATGTATGGTTACGGTCTGAGTATTCTCTGGTGCCAAACGGCCGAGTCATACAAGACTGTATGCTGAGAAATCATTCAAAATGGACCCCCTAATAAAGTCGTGTATTTGGGTGACAGTCAAATCATCCCTGCTTTTCACCTAGAACATGGCATAGCACAGGCGCAAACACCTTGGCACACCCAGCCCATTCAACTGGTACTCAAAGTCGTAAGCTTTTCCTCTACCATTTGATATTGTATAATGAACCGAATTTAGAGCCCATCTGTATAATATGCCTGTATAATATGTCCATAGAAATTGAATATGTCCAGAATAATTGAATATGTCCATAGAAATTGAATAAACACTAGGCTTTTCTTTGTTTCATCTGTAAACAATCACTTGATGATTCAGTACACTCAATGGACTGATCCCCTCATCCAGCAATACACTCAATGGGCTGATCCCTCAAGTTCAACAGATTGAATGGGTGCAAATTACACCCGTGCACCAGGCAACCTCAGCAGAAAACCCCCCCCCCCCCCCCCCCCCCCCCCCCCCCCCCCCCCCCCNCCCCCCCCCCCCCCCCAACGCAAACGCCCATTTTTCAATTGATTTACATGGACTTTGGGTTGGGGAGTGCTGGAATTCCCGAATTCTCCATTCATATTGCGGTAGTTGAAAAGGCTTGCGTGGAGGGCTTTTGGGGTGCTGTTTCAGGAACTCCGGCCCTCAGTCCCGGCCGCGGCCCTCCGTCGCGGCCAATTCCGGCCAAGCTATCGCAGATTACAGAGTTTGATGACCTGGGGCAAGTAGCATGTGGTGGATTTGTGTATATATCTCCCGGACCAAAAGACGTTTCACCTGGCCACTTTGTATTACGTTAGTGCGAGTATCAGGTTATGGTGTGGTACTGGTAACCTAAGCAGATGTATTTCTTTGAATATGTCCATAGAAATTGAATATGTCCAGAATAATTGAATGTGCCCAGAATAATTAACCATACTTGTAGATATAATTAACCATACTCTGTTGGATCCAATATAGGTTCTTTACCTATAGACATTATCAGCCTACGAGGTCCGATCTCAACATTGGCCCGGGTGTCTTGCACTTCGGGCATCGGAGGTCTAAAACCAAAACTACGCTTCATAAATATTTTCTCAAAATGTGGTTCCATTATTTGTAAAATAGCTCTTTGAACTCTCTTATCTCTAGGGGAATCTACAACTAAAGGACGTTTTCTTTATTCCCAGTCAAATGTCCATACTAATTCAGATTCAGCTTCAACACACCTTTCGAAAAGTCTGGAACAAGTCTTAGCGTTTTTCTAGTAAGAGTTTTTCGGTAATACGTTTCCGAAGTTATATAAGCCACTACAGTTCATTAACGAATTCAAGTTTAGCTAAAAGAACCTAACATTCTCGTAGAGATATAATGAACATACTCACAATTCCTAATTATAGATCCTAATAACATACTCATAGATAGGAAATCACAATTTCTGTACTTTTGTCACACACCCGTACACCACACAACCTCAGCAGAAAAACGTTGGAAATGTCGTTTATTTGGTGGAAATGTTTCATATTTGGGTTCGTTGGAGTGCTGGAATTCCGTACATTGTTATGGTGGTTTTGGAGCTGGTATAGTTGCGTGTACGTTGAAAAACGTCCTGGTTTTTATTGTCACGTGACCTCGCTAAGTTCCGGTCTCGTTTCTCCACTAATACAGTGTTCAAAACGATTCAAACCAGCTGCACAATTACGCAAACCAATGATTCAAAAGGTTCGTACCTCTTCATCGAGTCATTCAAACCATAGCGTATTTTACCCCATCCTTCATTAGAATCATTATTCTAAAGTGTAAATCTTGAAAATAGCCTGTGTATATTTATGAGTCTTGGCGTACCAATGATGGGCAAAACGGACGGACTGAAGTGGAGAGATATAAAACATTTGAATTAATGGTTTTTTAATTTGCTAGTGGTTTGAATTGTTTGCTGTTCTGCTTTGAATAGTTGAAAAATACTGTAGTAGCAGTATTAGTAGTCAGTACAGTGCTTTTAAAGGGTTCAAACCTGCACGATAAAATTCAGCCCACACTAGCAAAATAAAGAAACCAATAATCCCAAAGTTACTGTTTTGAATATTTAATTAAGACTTCGCATAAACACTTATTTGAAATACTTGGTCCTCAGCTTTTTTAGTCATTAGTAGGATATTTTTTAAATTTCAGTTTGTTTATTTTGCTAGTGTGGTTTAAACATTTTGCAGGGTCATTTGAATACTTTTGAAAAACACTGTATTATTATAGTCGTTAGTATTATAGTAGTCAGTATTATAGTAGTCAGTATTATAGTAGTCAGTATTGTAGTAGTCTTATTATTATATTAGTCAATATTATACTAGTCAGTATTATAGTAATCAGTATTATAGTAATTAGTATTATAGTAGTCAGTATTATTGTATTAGTAGTATTATTATATTAGTCAGTATTATTATATTATTCAGTATTATTATATTAGTAGTATAATTACACTGTTCTTGAAAACCATTCAAACCAACACAGCAAAATGTTTCGTACTCCTTCGCACAACCTTTCAAACCAAATGTTCACACCAACTTTCATTAGAATTCAAGATTCTGAAAGGTTGAATCTGGAGGATTGTCTTATATGTAATAAATTTCGAAGTCTTGCAATATTCATCAAGAGTTAAGACGGACGGAACTGAAGTGTGACGGGTAGGAAACTCTCTAAATTATTGGTTTGTATAATTTGCCAGTGTGGTTTGAATCTTTTTATCGTGCGGGTTTGAATCATTTTGAAAAACACTGTATAGTAGTAGTATTGTATTATTCAGTATTATAGTAGTCAGTATTATAGTAGTATTATAGTAGTCAGTATTATAGTAGTATAATTATAGTAGTCATTACGATAGTAGTATTATTATAGTAGTCAGTATTATAGTAGTAGTGTTATAATAGTATTATTATAGTAATCAGTATTATAGTAGTCATTATGATAGTAGTAGTATTATATTAGTAGTAGTAGTATTATAGTAGTAGTAGTCCTAGTATTATAGTAGTATTATAGTAGTAGTATTATAGTAGTATTATTATAGTAATTTACTGTTTTCAATATTTAAGTAAGACTTCACATAAACACTTCTTTCAATCCTTGACCCTTATCTTTTTTAGTCATAACTACAAACCTTTTTGACTTTTCAGTTTGTTTAATTTTACTACTGTGGTGTGAACATTTTGCAGGGTCATTTGAATATTTATGAAAAACACTGTACAAGACAACTTTTCCAGATGTATCATTTCACCACATTGAATTTTAATTAAAAAAAATGTGAAACATTACGCCATTTGGTTTGAAAAACCTTGATAAGAGTACGAAACATTTTGTCGCTTTGGTTTGAATAGTTTCAAAAAACACTATCGTTTTTTTGTGTGACTGTATGCAGTCTGGGGCACCCAAGTGTGCAACTTCACGAGCCAAACTCAGTATACTCACAGCTATGGCACCAGTGGCGTCATTTCTGTCTTTCTTTCGTAAAGACTTTGAAAATGTGGCCACGTTCTCCGGGCTTGTTCAGTATAAGATAGTCCTGCGCTTAGACTACGCTCTCCTTACGGAGGACCAAAAATCTGTGGATTATGACTGAACTGACTACTAAAAAACAACCAGTACTTTCTACCAAAGGTATTCTAGAAATGTCTTTACTCCTCATGGTGTTTCGAGCGTTGGGTTTGAAATAAAGAGATTGGGATCGAACCAGAGAGGTAGAGCCAATTGACACAGGAAGAGTAGAGTAGAGTAGTAGTAGTAGTATAGTAATAGTAATAGTAATAGTAATAGTAATAGTAATAGTAATAGTAATAGTAATAGTAATAGTAATAGTAATAGTAATAGTAATACAGTGTTTTTTAAAACGATTCAAATCCGCACAATAAATTGATTCAAACCATACTAGCAAAATTAAACAAACCAATAATTTAAAACGTTTCGTACCCGTCACATTTCAGTTCCGTTCGTCTTAACCCTTGATTAATATTGAAAGACTCCCAAACGTCTTCCAAATGTACTATGTATAAGGCAATCATCCAGATTTCACATTTCATCACATTGAATTTTCAATAACGTTGGTGTGAAGCATTACCCCATTTGGTTTGAAAGACTTTGCGAAGGAGTACGAAACATTTTGTCGCGCTGGTTTGAATAGTTTTCAAAAACACTGTAGTAATAGTAATAGTACTAGTAATAGTAATAGTAGCGTAGTAGTAATAGTAGTCTTAGTACTAGTAGAGTGGAGTAGAGTGGAGTAGAGTAGAGTAGAGTAGAGTACTAGAGTAGTAGTACTAGTACAGTGTTTTTGAAAACCATTCAAAGCAACACAGCAAAATGTTTCGTACTCCTTTGCACAGTCTTTCAAACCACACCAACTTTCATTAGAAATCAATGTGATGAATGTTAAATCTGGATGATTGTCTTGTATGTAATAGATTTAAAAGTCTTGCAATATTCATCAAGGGTTAAGACGGACGGAACTGAAGTGGCTCTTTAAACTATTGGTTTGTATAATTTGCTAGTGTGGTTTGAAACTTTTTATCGTGCGGGTTTGAATCATTTCGAAAAACACTGTAGTAATAGTACTAGTACAAGTACAGTAGAGTAGAGTACTAGGGTAGTAGTAATAGTAATATTGCTAGTACTAGTACTAGTAGAGAAGAGTAGAGTAGAGTTCTGTAGAGTATAGTAGATTTCAGTGGAGTTCTGTAGAGTTCTGTGGAGTTCTGTAGAGTTCTGTAGAGTAGACTAGAGTACAGTAGAGTTCTGTAGAGTTCAGTAAAGTAGAGTAGAGTAGAGTAGATTTCAGTGGAGTTCAGTACAGTAGAGTAGAGTTCTGTGGAGTTCAGTAGAATAGACTAGAGTACAGTACAGTTCAGTCCAGTTCAGTCCAGACAGCAGAGGTTGCATGTCTTGTAGTGTCATAAAAAGTGTACACAGTGTTTTTCGAAACTGTTCAAACCCGCACAATAAAAAGATTCAAACCATACTGGCAAATTATACAAACCAATAATTTAGAGAGTTTCCTACCCGTCACACTTCAGTCCTAGCCCTTCACTGGTACTGTAAGACTCCCAAATGTAGTCATCTATGACAATCCTCTAGAATTGAGATTTCAGAATCTTGAATTGTAATGAAAGTTGGTGTGAACATTTGGTTTGAAAGATTGTGCGAAGGAGTACGAAACATTTTGCTGTGTTGGTTTGAATGGTTTTCAAAAACAGTGTACAGTGTTTTTCAAAACTATTCAAACCCACACGATAAAAGATTCAAATCACACTAGCAAAATGTTTCAAACCAATAATTCAAAGACTTTCGTACCCCTTCCACTTCAAATCCGTCCGTTTTAGCCTTGTCTAATATTGCAAGACTCCTGAATTTATATAAGACAATCATCAGATCAACTTTTCTCCACATTGAATTTTATAAATCTGGCGTGAAGCATTCACCATTTGGTTTGAAAGATTGGGCGAAACAGTACGAAACATTTTGCTGTGTTGGTTTGAATGGTTTTGAAAAGCACTGTATTAAAGAAACCAATAATTCAAAAAGTTACTGTTTTGAATATTAAATTAAGACTTCACATAAACCGCTTATTTCAAGTCCTTGATCCTTAGCATTTTTTTAGTCATAAGTACAAAACTTTTTGACTTATCAGTTTGTTTAATTTTGCTAGTATGGTTAGAACATTTTGCTGTGCTCATTTGAATACAGTGTTTTTTATAACTATTCAAACCCGCACGATAAAAAGATTCAAACCACACTAACAAAATTAAACAAACCAATCATTCAAAAAAGTTCGTACCCCTCACAGTCTTTCAAACCATGGCGTAATGTTTTACACCAACTTTAATAAAATTCGTTATTCTGAAATTTTAAACCTAGAGGATTGCCTTTTATGTACTACTTTTGGGAGTCTTACAGTACCAATGAACGGCTAGGACGGACGGAAAGAACTGGAGAGGTATGAGAGGTTTTGAATTATTGGTTTGAATTGTTTTGTCACACTGGTTTGAATCATTATATCTTGTTGGTTCGAAACATTTTGATAGGTTGGTTTGAATAGTTTTCAAAAACACTGTAGTTATGAAAAACACTGTACTGGCAAATTACACAAACCAATATTTTAGAGAGTTTCATACCTCTACTTCAGTTCTCTCGTCTTAACCCTTGATGAATATTGCAAGACTCCTAAATCTATTACATACAAGACAATCCTCCTAAATCTATTACATACAAGACAATCCTCCTAAATCTATTACATACAAGACAACCCTCCTAAATCTATTACATACAAGACAAGACTCCTAAATCTATTACATACAAGACAACCCTCCTAAATCTATTACATACAAGACAATCCTCCAGATTCAACATTTCAAAATCTTGAATTCTAATGAAAGTTGGTGTGATCATTTGGTTTGAGAGACTGCGAAGAAGTACAGTGTTTTTGAAAACTATTCAAACCAACACAGCAAAATGTTTCGTACTCCTTCGCACATTCTTACAAACCAAATGCTTACAGTGTTTTTCAATAGAATTCAAACCAGCGTGATAAAATGATTCAAACCACACTAGCAAATTAAACAAACCAATAACTCAAAAGGTTTCGTACGCCTTGCAGTTTAGTTCCTTTCGGTTTGAACCTTGACTAATATTTCAGGACTCCTAGATCTATTAGCTATTAGACAATCATCCAGATTCAACCTTTCTGAATATTGAATTCTAATGAAAGTTGGTGTGAACATTTGGTTTGAAAGACCGTGCGAAGGAGTACGAAACATTTTGTCACTTTGGTTTGAATAGTTTCAAAAAAGACTGTACACCAACTTTCAATAGAATTCAATGTGATAAAATGTTGAATCTGGACGACTGCCTTATATGTAGTACATTTGGGGACATTTGGGGACATTTGGGGGTCTTGCAATATTCATCAAGAGTCAAGACGGAGGAACTGAAGTGTTAAGGGTGGGAAACTCTTTCATTTATTGGTTTGAAACATTTTGCTAGTGCGGTTTGAATCGTTTTATCGCACTGGTTTGAATAGTTTTGAAAAACACTGTACGAAACATTTTGCTGTGTTGGTTTGAATGGTTTTCCAAAACACTGTACTTTACAGTGTTTTTCGAAACTATTCAAACCCGCACGATAAAAAGATTCAAACCACAATAGCAAAATTAAACAAACCAATAATTTATAGACTTTAATACTCCTTTCACTCCATTCCGTCCGTTTAGACCCTTGGTTGAAATTGCAAGACTCCTAAATTTATTAAATATATAAGAAAATCCTCCAAATTCAACATTTCAGAATATTGAATTCCAATGAAAGTTGGTGTACGTTTGGTTTGAAAGACTGCGAAGGAGTACGAAACATTTTGCTGTGTTGGTTTGAATGGTTTTCAAAAACACTGTATCAAGTCACATGCACTCATCTATACAGTTTTTTTGATACTATTCAAAGCAATGAGGCAAAATGGTTCGTACTCCTTTGCACACGCTTTCAACCCAAATGTACAGTTTTTTTGAAAACCATTCAAACCAACACAGCAAAATATTTCGTACTCCTTCGCACAGACTTTCAAACCAAACGTTCACACCAATTTTAATTAAAATTCAATATTCTGAAATGTTGAATCTGATGATTGCCTTATATGTAATAAATTCAGCAGTCTTGCAATATTAGTCAGGACTCAAAACCGACTCAAAACCGAGAGGAAAACTGGAACGGCTACGATACTTTTTGAATGATTGGTATAGTTCATTTTGCTAGTGTGGTTTGAATTTTTTTGCCATGCTGCTTTGAATAGTTTTGAAAAACACTGTATTGAGATAAATCGGTACCTGAATAGTCCAAGTTGGTCTTCTGGTTGGTCCTCTAGCATCCTGCACAGGAACCTTTTGATTGAACCGGTCCTTAAGAGACATCTGAGTGCATCGTTCTCTCTCTGCAATCTCCAAGATGTGGATGCCGTAAAGCCCATGGACGCCCATGGACTGCATTCCCTACTCCCCGTTGTTCTTGCAGTCCTAGTGCTCTTTAAAAAGGTCGGCGACCTGTACTTGCCCCTAAGCAGCTTATGGACAGCCCGAGGAAGCCTTCTCTGTCTTTTCCGATGCGGTACTGAGCGGATCGAGCCCGTGACGTTGGTTAATGGAACTGCCACCGTTGGAACTGGCTACCAGAAAAAGACCTTTGGTGTTCTTGGCAATTCCATAGTGTACGGGAAAGGGATAGAGCACTTCGACTTGCAGTTGGATGGCCATTCCAAAATCTTGGGGCTTGAGCCGTGGTTGTGTACCACCCGCAGGTTGAGGCACTACATGGTTCACGATTTCTCCACCGACTACATGAACTGCTCGCATCTGGATATCTACTTGTTGCCTGAGGAACGGGACTTTCTCCAACTCCCTCCAAGTGACTAACCTGTGTTCCAAGGGTAGGCCTTTAGCATGTGCATCTACTGCTGCCTTTAGTCTGGTGTACTGCACTGTACTTTTCCACAAGTTTCATTGGAATAGACTATTCTGAAATGTTAAATGTGGAAGAATGCCTTATATGTAGTGCATTAGGGTGAAATTTGGGTGACATTTGGGTGACATTTGGGAGAGGGTGACATTTGGGAGTGGGTGAAATTTAGGAGAGGAAGACATTCGGGAGTGGAAGACATTTAGGAGAGTAAGACAATCAGGAGAGAAAGACATTCGGGAGTACTTTAATCAACCGTCAAAACAGACAGAACTTCCAAAGCAAACGTAATGGCCCACGAGAACCAATACATCCAGCCGGTGGCACAACCAAGAGCCAGGAGCAGAACCTGGCAGCAAACTGAGTGAAGGAGCCCGAGCACGGAATATAACTGGCCATCTCACCCAACGACTGCGTCACTGAGTACGCCAAGGTGGTGATGAACAAGTATGAAATTAGAGCCATGACCGGCCCGCACTGGATGGGAGTCTTTGTAGAGATGAAAAGACCCGTCCCTATAGTTCCACCAAGCACGATCATTGTGAAAGGGGATCTTTAATTTATTGGTTTGTTTATTTGATAGTGTGGTTGGAATCGCTTTATGGCACGGGTTTGAATAGTTTCGAAAAACACGGTAGTGTCTACAGACCGTAACAAGATTTCTATACTTATGTGTAGTGATGGCTCAAGCGGCGGAAATGTCTATAGATTTACATAAGGTCTACATCTAAGATGTCTTCCAGACTTCAAATAAATAAATAGAGCACTAGCTCCGCTGGATGTAAGTGGAGGCTGCTCGGGTTAGTAGGTTGGTGTGAGGTACAGACCAGCTACCCTTTTTGCCATTTCAAGCACTTATTCAAAAACCACTTTGTAAATGGGTTAGTAGGTTGGTGTGAAACAAGGCCAGCTACCCTTTTTGCCATTTCAAACACTTATTCAAAAACCACTTTGTAAATGGGGTATTTGGCTGGTGGCTTTCTCACTTTGGCTGAAAAGTGAAAGGGAAAAGGTGACAGTGCGAGAGAATTGCAAATCAGGACCCACGCACCATTGGTCAAGAAATACCAAGCTTTGAAATACAAAACAGGATATCCCGTAAAATTGCGTTTCTTCCTGGAGTCGTGTCTTTCCCAAAAGACGGAGAATTGTCAAAATCAACACCTCTGTATTCGAAAACATCAACACCTCTGTATTCGAAAACATCAACACATCCTGCAGCTCCTGGTCTCCACCCAATGACCTGATGCACAACTTCAGCTTCACATCCCTGTGTGCTATGACCATAACATGGTTGAGCTTGTTCCGCTCGTAGTATTCCTGCAGTGTAGGGGAAGATGAGGTGGCTTTAAAAAGGCTCATCATCTGTATCGTCGGCATCAGAATCTTCGGCTCCACTGGGGGTTTTCTTGGTACTCCTGGACTCAGAATCCGGCTCCTGAGCTTCTGCAGGTGTCAAAAAGTATACATCCTTTGGTATACAGTTGACTTCAGAAGTGTTGCTAATTGCACGAGTCATATTCATGAGAAGCTCTCGAGGCCCAGTGCAGTAGTTCATCTGGAGATTTGTTACCTTCGACTCATTATCCAACACCACTTTGAACGGCGTCACATACTCTTGGTCGCCCACCACAAAATACTTCTCGATGTTCCCAAACACTCGCGGCTTCCCCTCCATGGTAGTGGCTACTCCCTTTTTCAACGTGAACAACGGGAGGAGAGGGAACTTGTCACTGCCAAGAGTCACCAACCCGATTTCGGTCGTGCTGACGGTGCGGAGTCTTTCATACCTGTGGCCAATCTTAGCGTAGAAGGTGCGGGAGGAGTCTAGGGCAGTGGCAGCTAGAAAGAACGCCTGGAACAGCTGGAGCGGGTTCATGTTCTGGGAGTTGCTGCCTCAGAAAAAGACGCTATATAAGTACCTGGCGGCCCCGGGGTATGGCGAAGTATAAGCATGGAATGACCAGGTACATTAATAGATGCATCCAAAAAGGGAAAGATTGAAATTGAAGCTGGACCTTAAACGCATTTCTGGCATTAGACTTTTGGTGCTCATTCAGGGACGCATACCAAGTCTCCAAATAGCATAGAGATTTCACAAACGGACGGCTCAGCACTCACTCAACTCAGCATTCACTCAAACATGGGACTCCTAACTCAGCACTCACTCAAACTCGGGGCGCAAGCCCAAGAGCCATCAAGGTCTATCACTATTGTGTATAGTCCTTTACTATTTTTAGTTCCCGGAGTTCCTGGATCCCTGGTCATTCGCGGCCGGCTGCACTGGCTAAGTACACTCCAACAATGCACCCGGACCTACTTCACAGAAAACAAACAATTAATCTCCTCTCTGGAGACCGTGCATGCTGACCTGGAGAGTTACATGCACCCCCTCACCACCATGTTTTAGCAGTTGCTTAACAGGTGGTATGACTTAACTGCTGCTTGACTGCTGCTTAACGACTGGGTCACTCTTGGCTCCTGGGTCACTCCTGGTCTGTCACGTCATTCCTCAGTAACTTCTCTAATAGTCAGTGCACCACCAACACATCATGCACAATATACAGTGCTTTTTAAACGATTCAAATCCGTGCGGTATTGATTTAAAGAACACTGGTAAAATCAAACAAATCAAGAATTCAAAAAGCCGCCACTTCAGTTGCGTCTGTTGTTACCCTTGGCTGGGGCTGCAAAAAATGTAGTATAGGGACAATCTTCCAAATTTCACATTTCATAATATTGCACTCTAATGAAGGGTGAACCATTACGCCATTTGCTTTGAACTGTGGGAAGCGGTACACTTTTGGAACTGCTGGTTTGTTTAATTTGGCCGTGCTGATTTGAGTGGGTTTGAAAAACACTGTATGTGCACCAAATGTTGCACTGGCACAAGTGAACTACCCTCCGTCCTTCGGGGAGTGCCCTTTAAGAAATGCATATTTCAGCCATTCTGTTTAGAGCATGCAGTCTTTGGCACTTAGAGTCTCTTGACCATTTTATGGTAGACTGGTTCTGGTATTGGTGGAAGAGACACGAGACCGGAACTCATTGGTGGTCACGTGACCATAGAAATCAGGGCTCGTTTAAAAGAAACCACACCGCATTGGTTACACCAAAACCACCAGCGTGATGTCCGGAATTCCAGGAATCCAGCAAGCCAAGTTTCACCAAAAACCCTTGGAAAAACGGCCGTTTGCGTTGGGCCTTTTTCTGCTGAGTTAGCGAGGTGTACGGGTATTTTGTCCTCTCGCCAGGGCCAGTTCCGAGGGTAGCCCTTGATTGTAACTGCACACTCCCAAAAGCAGTACATATAAGGCAATCCTTCATTCACATTTCTGAATATTGAAGTCCACTGAGACTTGGTGTACGCTCTTCGCTTTGAGTTGTGGGAAGGGGTACGAATTTGGCCGCGTTGGTTTGAATAGTTTTGAAAAACACTGTCATTGAACATCATGAAATAAGAACATAACAGTATGGGCAATATTTCAACACACAAGCCAGGGTAAGCAACCGTGCTAGAATTTGGGAGTCGTGGGCTTTTTCACTTTGTAATGTTTTGCAGTAGACTGGTATCCACAGTTCCACCACACAACTACTACTGTATGTATTGGCTGGGATCTACTGAACCCTAGATACAGTACAATAGACGAGTCTTTTGACGGTAAGGAAATGGAAGCTGGAAAAGGGAGTTAGTATTGGCCTAAGGCGAAGAAGCCACCACCATGAAGAATGAAGAATGAAGAATGGAATCAATAATGAACAATCAACAATCAACAATCAACAATCAACAATCAACAATCAACAATCAACAATCAACAATCAACAATCAACAATCAACAATCAACAATCAACAATCAACAATCAACAATCAACAATCAACAATCAACAATCAACAATCAACAATCAACAATCAACAATCAACAATCAACAATCAACAATCAACAATCAACAATCAACAATCAACAATCAACAATCAACAATCAACAATCAACAATCAACAATCAACAATCAACAATCAACAATCAACAATCAACAATCAACAATCAACAATCAACAATCAACAATCAACAATCAACAATCAACAATCAACAATCAACAATCAACAATCAACAATCAACAATCAACAATCAACAATCAACAATCAACAATCAACAATCAACAATCAACAATCAACAATCAACAATCAACAATCAACAATCAACAATCAACAATCAACAATCAACAATCAACAATCAACAATCAACAATCAACAATCAACAATCAACAATCAACAATCAACAATCAACAATCAACAATCAACAATCAACAATCAACAATCAACAATCAACAATCAACAATCAACAATCAACAATCAACAATCAACAATCAACAATCAACAATCAACAATCAACAATCAACAATCAACAATCAACAATCAACAATCAACAATCAACAATCAACAATCAACAATCAACAATCAACAATCAACAATCAACAATCAACAATCAACAATCAACAATCAACAATCAACAATCAACAATCAACAATCAACAATCAACAATTAACAATCAAACTTAAAGTTCCTCAATTGTCAGTCTTGCGTGGCTCAAATTAGGGCACGGTGAGAAACCTGATAAGGCTCATAAAACGCTCTGGAACATGCCCTCAGAAAAATGGACTCGTGTATGCACCACTGATACAAGGGTTCAGCGAATGATCACATATTCCCATAACTATTGTTGTTGTTTTTTTGTTTTCTTGTTTCTTTTTAAGGGAAATGCATGACTGACCACCAATAAACTCCCGGCTGGAATAAAAAACTGATCGGTGTCATCCCTTTCGCAGAAAAAGCATCACATCCCCAACCATGAAAACACATCACTGGTCATTAGCTCTCGTATTGCTGCCAGCGTTGGAGCCTAATCCAGTAACTTGTGGTTCTTCCATGCAAAAACAAACACGCTTATGCAAACCCCTGCAAAGGTTATGAGGAGTACATGAGCTTTTTTCCTTATTATGAGCCACTGGCTGTCCCTACCGAGTCAGCCTAACAAAAGATGGTCGCAACCACGAGGCCCATGCTTTTGGTCGCAACCACGAGGCCACAGGCTTTGTCAAGCCCCTAATGGTGTATGGCCGTATTGTCACACCAAAGCCTTTGCGTTTGGATAATGACCACAAGCTCTTGGGTCGGCATTCTTATTCGTATCAAATGTCCACCGGATGTGGAATACGCAAGATTCATTATGGAAAAGCCATCTCACATCGCGCAGACTGCTTTGAAGTAGACCTCCATCTCTTGCATTCTAAACCTATGTTTAGTATGGCCTGGAAATGAACAGACCTTGAAAAGGATGTTCAGAAAGACATTGAAAAAGATGCTGAAAAAGACCTGAAAAAGTTTTTCAAAATGATGCCGAAAATGATGTTCAAAATGATGCTAGCGTATCCAGAAATTGGCCCCAACATATATGCTTTCTCTTACGGGAACATTAGAGGAGTAGCCGAGTTCACCTTCCAGCATAGTTACGCCATCAACACATACACCAACACTAGGGATCATGTGGACACTTCTGACCTCTTAAGTATGGGCCCATCTCCCCACCGGACCAGATTGATTCTTGATGAGCAAATGGGGGTCCTTAATTCCATGTAGTACTCGTGTTCGAGTGTCCATGGCACGAGTCATTATGGACACAATATCAACCACTCATTGTTCCAAGGTGGAAGTTTACTTTTTGCAGTATAACAAAAAGACTGGGACTGCAGTAATGAACTGGCGTTGCCTCAGAAAGGTAGCATGGTTTCTTTGAATAACCACAGCACGGTTTCTGTGAATGCTCACCTAGAAACTGGATCAGTGTCCAAGAAAGTCCCATATTTTTTCTTTGACAATGTCAATGATGTTATGGTGCCTCTTGGAGTCCATTTCTTTCCACGTGATGGAGTGAAAGATAGCGAGATAGGTTGCGGATCCGGGAATGGCAACCACATTGAGTTAGACATGATAGGTGACTCTGTCATCAGCTCGAGCACTGTCAATGATGGGTTTATTGGCGTACACGAATAGATCTTCACTTTCGGTCCTACCATCCCTGCAAACAGTTTGAAGTTGGATGTGAATCAGAAGCTCAACAATGCTGACTACTTCTCATGCGGTGGTGTTGGCAACGTTCGAATTATCACCACATACAAGATTTTCCTTGCTGTTTTTCAGTGGACATCTATCTCGTACATAATGGCGTCGAAGTTTCCATCCTGATGAAGAAATTTGATCAATGAGTTCTGCCACAATGTGAAATTCTATTCCACGCAATTAAATCCTGAGACTGGAGGTTGAAACGAACTAACTGGAGGTCGTGGATTTGAAAAGAACCTTGTGCCTTAGTCTAAGAGTCATGGTGAATCTGAAGACGAGTATTCTGGATTAAGGGTTGGCCCTGAAGAATATGAGTCCAGCTTGTTGTGTCACTTCTCCACATACGATTCTGATATTAGGCTATGGGGTTGGTCTCCCATCATGTTTTGACTTGTTGTGATGTATGGTGGATTTCTCCCATTTCGGACACAACTTTGTGAGTGGCATTGACAAGAACTGACTAGTTGCTAAATTTCTTTGTTTCTTATCAATTGTGT
This sequence comes from Metschnikowia cubensis, assembly GCA_002374405.1. NCBI lineage: Eukaryota > Fungi > Ascomycota > Pichiomycetes > Serinales > Metschnikowiaceae > Metschnikowia > Metschnikowia cubensis. Next base: position 18,652 of record NKZA01000055.1, read on the forward strand.
TGCTGTCTCATGCTCGTTGGCATTTCAGTACTCATACTGTAGTCAGTGATACCGCTTCTCTTGTTACTTGATATCTGAATCCTTCACGACCAGAAGTCAAGCTTGTTGGTGGATTGGTGCTGTATGTAGGCTAATCGTTGCTGAGAAACAAGTGCCGGGGATAGTTCCTGTCTCTCAGGCCCCGTGGACACGGTCACTGACGTGACCATGGTCATGTGAAGGCCTACCCCAATATAAGAAGACAAGCATCCGCTATTATATACCACTAGAACTAGCCTAGTTCCTTCGTCCTTGGGAACCGGTTTTGTTCCTATCTCATTAGGAACCAAACTTGCTCCCATCTCATCAGGACACATTGAAATCGGTAGTTGGGACTCTTCTTATGTTGCGCCTTCCGCGGGCACTGCTTCTTCCACTGAGTGAGTCATCCGCCATAAATCCAACGAGAATTGCATTCACAGTCAATCCCCAGGTTTCTGATCCGCTGACTTCTTCAACGACTTCTTTCACGGGATTAGTTGCACCGGGTACTGGTTCGACTCAAACTGGTAATGCTGGTTCTGGTAACTCTTTCGCTGCTAACGCTGGTTCCATTAATTCTGGCGCTGGCGCTGGCAATGACTCACCAAACCCCCAAACCGTTACAGGTGGCTCCATACCCCAAAGCCCAACAGGCTCAGCCCCGACTGCTGGCTCATTGCCTTCGGCCACTGTGTCTATTTTTGAAGGAAAGAGTCACAGAAACTCAATCATCATAGGCTTCATTATGGCCATACCATTCTTGTGGATGATGTTTTAAACCAAGACTTTTAGATTGTGTTTCGGAAGTGACCGCTCTTCATGTTGATCAGGTTGAACTTTTTTTTTTGTTTCAGTCCTATGCCAAACCAGATCCTTCACTTCTGAATCAGCAGATATTGTATTGTCATCAATTATGTTTTTATATATGAATCTAATGATATTAAGTGCGAAATGCTGGTGGTGCGGATCTTCATTCTTATATGTGAAGTGAGAGATTTTGTGAAACACCTGAAACACCTGCAACATCTGAAACAGTCCTGCGCATGCATGTACAAGCCCCATATGTTTTAGGTATGCATAGTGCAGGTGAAACAAGGGTTTGTGCACGTTGATATGCACCGCCATTTACGAGACTCCGGGGTCGGCGTAGAAGCTCCGGGATTGACTATATATAGAGGGGATCCCGCCCAGGTTTTTTGCTCGGTACAATTGTGAACAGAGAACCACGGACTTCGTAGTTTAGATAAACAAAAGCAGTGAAATAAGCGAAGAAGATGACAACCGAAGTTCCGCCCCTATAAGTGACTTGGACAGCAATGAAATAACCGAAGTTCCGCCCCTATAAGTGACTTGGACAGCAATGAAATAACCCCAGTCTATAAAGGTCAACTGAGGTCAATAAATTAACCGATCAGTTTATGGAGGTTAATGAAGGTCAATGGTAACTTGCAACACATGCTACTTCAGGTAAAGCTATGGGGACCAGGTATGTAATTCAGCCACACAGAAGTGGACATTTTTCTGGGTGAGTGGAACTTTAGACATACTACAAAAGTCAAACAGCACAGGCACAGCAGTGAAACTTGAACCAATAAGGAAACAATTCTGAGCGATGGGCTAAGGGCTTGGGCCAAAACAAACAAAATTGAATCAGGCAAGGAAAAGCTGAAAGTATTCGAAGTATTCTAGAATGAAGCTTCTTAGTCCACAGTGTTTGTGAAGTCGAAGATCTTGGAGTGATAAAAACCATCAGTGATGATGAGCCTGGTTAGTTTGAAAACCTAGAATCCCCTGAAATGGAGACGAAAGAGCCATATTGGTTGGAAGGTACCAAGGAGCCAGGCAGACTCATGAGTCCAGAACACAAAGAAGAAACTGAAGAAACTGAAACTCAAGAAACTGAAGAAACTGAAACTCAAGAAACTGAAAAAACTGAAATTCAAGAAACTGAACAGGTAAGCTTCGGGATCCCAGAAGCCGGTGGATTAACCGAAAATCCAGAACCCAAATTACTTGAAGATTCAAAGAAAGATCAAAATTCGACAAACAAGCCTCGGAATCGGACGATTCTGGGATGCGTGAAGACCCTGAGAGGGTCAAAGAACCAGAAGTAACCGAAGACGAGCCAGAGCTAGTTGGTGTTTTGAGTTAGTCAGGAAATGTGATGTTTGCGAATGTTAGCAATAAATGAATATCCTACCCAGGACATTCAACATTCATTCCAAATGGAAACTTTGAGGTAGTCACTATTGTGACTATTGTTACTATTGGTTCTTACTGGTCACTACTAGACAACACTGCTTGGTTTCTTTTGGCCTTTTTTGTCTTCAGATTCAAAAGAAGAGAATCCCAACGAACCCTTCTCGATGTCTCTCTTAGGGTCCTCACTGATAGTCACTATTAGTCGCTATTCTTTACTGAGAGGTACTTACTATTACTCTCCATTACAACTGGTACTAGTATCAGGTACTAACTTTTGGCTACTGACTATGACTGGGATAGTTTGGAGACAATCTTGATATAGTACTACTGACTATTACTACTTCTGGTGGTATTAGTGTAGTGCTGGTATTCTCAAAGCACCACACCAGGAGTAATACTTGAGAATGACCGGAACTCGCACCAGCCGTTTCTGTCTCCCTCTTACAAGCTTCCCATGTATGATTTACTTTGGGAAAGTATGGTTAAAATGTCCGGAAATCAAGGAATTCAATAATCCAAGATTCATCAAAATCCCTTGGAAAACAGGTCGTTTGCGTTGTGCCTTTTGGTGCTGCGGTATCTTGGTGCACGGGTGTTCTTTGCACCCATCCAGTCGAATTTCGGGGTCCCCACATTTGATTAAAGATTTCGTGGCAGATACTTACTGAGTTGCAGGGTTGAAAATATTGGAGTCAAACCTTCAAATGAAAATTTAGAGGAATTGGAAAAACGGGTGCCGGCAGCCCCAGATATCGCCTTCCACTCACGTGACTTTTACTATCACGTGATATTCGTCGTGTGCAGGCTCACCCATTATAAATGCCGTCAAAATCTACGGATAGCAAAATGACGACTGTTTGACCCGCCAATTTTTATTGGTACACAGGTACTGGTGCTTTCTGAGGGCTTGGAATGATTCTTAAAATGGTGTAGTCCTGTATATATGTTTGGAAACCTGTATATAGGTGAACCATTGGTGATATGCAGGTCTTACCCTTTCGAGATTCCCTACATCTTAGGGGTATACGATCGTTCATAGCAGTCAAGTATAGTGTATTACGGGTACAGTGTAGTAGCGGCAGTAGTGGTTGTGGTAGAAGTAATTGCTGTTAGTGGGTATTGTCTGTCCAGTGGTTGTATGCATTACTGGTGGACCCGCATTCGCTGTATATTATTAACGTGCTATTCTAATTTTCTGTTTGCTGGTAACAGAGTTATTCTATGTCTATCTACTCATTGTGGGGAGTCACAGACCCTAATTACACCGCCTTAGTTACTCTAGAGGGCACTAGAACTTGGCCTTGGCCTCGCGGCCCACCGTGCACTTGATCCAGCCGTTGGGGTCCGACGAAGGGTAGAACAAGTTGTCGTTGTTCTTGATGCCCTTCCACTCCAAGTTATACAACACGTAGTGGATGTTGGGCAACTCATACGACACCGTGTCCACGTGCTTGCTGGTGTCCAAGATCTCTTGCGACATGTTGTACATGGTGGCTTGCACCGATGGTGAGTTCTCCAAGGCAAATCTCTCTAACGTGATTCGGCGAGCAGCATCGTAGGTGTAGTCAAACACGCCTTCGTTTGCTAATTTGAACACGTCATCCAACGACTTTAAGCACTTCTTGTATACCCACGAGGCGTCCACGTCTGTGGAGAGCACACGGTCTTCCGTGGGCTTCAAGATGGTGTAGTCACATTGGTGGAATCCGTAGAACATGGATCCAGTGGACTTCAACACCTTCAAGTCCTTGATGGCCGACGTGATGGTGAGCTTGCCTGATTTTTTGTTGTACTCCAAATAGGTTCTTCTGGTTTCGGGGCCCTCGTTTCTGAACGAGTGGTCATGTAACTTGCCCTTGACCTCGAACTTGGACCATCTGGTTTGAACAATAGTGATCTCCACGCCAGACACGTGTGAGTACTTTTCGGTAAAGTGCTTGGCCAAGTGGCCGGCAAACCGCTCAATGGGCCACACGTCTGTGTTCTTGGCCTCCACCAAAATCGTGTTCTTGACGGTATCTGTGGGCACCACTGGCGAGTTATCGGCCTGGGTGTATGACACGTCGAAATCGCCTCTAAGCAACACCTTGCAGTTGGCCTCCAAGATGTCCTGGACCTGTGGGTTGTGGGGGTCTTTTTTGACCTTCATGAACTTGACATTGGCTTTTCCGTAGGACGAATCAACAAGAATTGACATATTGGCGGGTGTTGTTTGGGTGTGTTGGAATAATTTGTGTTTGCAGATGCAACCAGGATTCTGGATATTTATATCTGGATAGAGTCTAATCGGCCGCCCGCGATTCTTATCGCAGCATCTTATGTGCAGTGCAATCGGAGATCACCGGAAATGATGCACCCAGCACTATCGAAAAATCACCCTCAAAAAATTAGTCTCAAAACCCTCCAATCCCCTTGCTAAAAAAACACACCACTTGTGCTGTGTATGCAGGACATGGCCCACCTGTAAACTAAGTGTTTTGATTGTTACCCTAAAATGCATTGGTGGTATTTCTCAAAGGGGCAATGGAGCCGTGAACATGAAACCAAGAGTGAACCAAGAAGATGAAACATGGATGAACCAGGATGATGGAATCAAGTAAATGGAACCACAAACCATGAACCAAAAAAATGAACCAAGAAAATGAACCAAGAAAATGAACCAAGAAAATGAACCAAGAAAATGAACCAAAGAGCCATGGATACGTGTTCTAGAACCCAAGAAAATAGACCCAGGGCTTTATTTTCCATGCGATTATTATGGAACCATGGATTTGGAACCCATATGGAAACCCTTGTTCAAGTGCTCAATTGTTTATTTCTGGATGCCCAAGAATTTCTGCAATCTGCATCATTCACGTTAACAACCCATTTCTTCTTTTGGTCTCCCACGTTGTCGGCTCCACCAATTAAGCCAAGAATTGTGCGTCCAAACTGTAGGGTAACATTTGCCAGGTAAGGTTAATGCAACTAAGGTTATTGCGGCAACGGTTATTGTGACTAAGGTTATTGCAAGGTAAGGTTAATGGTGAGGTAAGGTTATCCCTATATTTTCCAGTGGGGCCTTTTGTAATCTGTCATTGTTTTCTGCATAGCTCATAATTTTCTGTATTGCTTATTGTATTGTGTTTTATAGGTTTTGTAATCGGTTTTATTGGACATTGTACTCGGTTATATTGGACATTGTACTCGGTTATATTGGACATTGTACTCGGTTATATTGGACATTGTACTCGGTTATATCGGACATTGTACTCGGCTATATTGGTTATTGTACTTGATTATGTTGGACATTGTTTTAGATTGTATGGGCCATTGTTTTAGATTGTACGGGCCATTGTATTCTTGAGTATTTCTCACCCGTGTATCATTTGTCGTTTGGGTACATTTGTGCATAGTTTATGTCTTGTTATATCTGCTTCTTTTGTTGTATTTGTGATGTCTTGTTCTATTTGCTTCTTTTGTTAGATCATTGACTTCATTTATCACATCATTTGTATAATGTTTATTACAGCCATTTTCACACCGGGCCTCGCTGTATTTATACGCATTTCCGGCTGCAAGTTGGCTTTGTGTCCTGAAACACAAACACCCCTTCGCGCATGCACGAACGCCACGTTTCAAGTTTTGCAGCCTTCTGCGGACACAAAGAGAAATTGATATATAAAGGGGGCCCGCTGCTAGAATCATGTGATTTAAGAAGGAGGTAAGAATCATGTGATTTAAAAAGGAGGTAAGAATTATGTGATTCAAAAAGGAGGTAAGAATTATGTGATTCAAAAAGGAGGTAAGAATTATGTGATTCAAAAAAGAGATAAGAATTATGTGATTCAAAAAAGAGATAAGAATTATGTGGTTCTGAGGAATTTTGACAATCTACTTAACAAGAGGCTTTGATGGAAAGATCTGATCAAGTACTCCTTCCAAGACATAATATTTTTGATGACTTTGAGAATTGCCGCCAAGAACTATTTTTATAGATTTGGAGAATTGTCGTAAGGGACTATTTTTGAAGTCTCTTTGCTTCTTGTGTGGAGTGTCTGAAGGCATTATGTTTAATTCCTATTGAGAGAGGTGTGTTTAAGACGTGATTATTTTGATAAGTGTTGAGATTGTTTCTTTATAGTCTTTTTCGTGAAGATTCTCATGGATTGTCTTTTAAGCTATGATTTTTCATAAAGGTTCCGAAGGAGTGTTCTTTTTGGGTCTTATTTTTTTAGGGTCTGCACGGTTGTTTGACGCCAGTTTTTTTGATGATTATAATGACAGGTGGCTTTTAAAGGAGTTTCAAAGGAGATTTGAAGGAGTTTCAAAGAGGTTTGAAGGGCCACTTACATGGCAGTGGACGGAAAAACTTCACTATCACCATCTTATTTACTATACATTCGCCAGGTCAATCCAAGGAATCAGCCCTTTATGCCTTCAAACGCTACGGAATAAGGTATAGGAAACAGTTCTTTACTTGCCTAGCATTGGGAGAAAGTGGAGACTTGGCGTAATATCCTCCAGTCATTTACCTCCAGTCATTTTCTCCAGCCATTTTCTCCAGCCATTTTCTCCAGCCATTTTCTCCAGTCGTTTTCTCCAGTTACTTTCCTGCCGTCCACGGCCTGTTTGAAAGTTGCCTTTTCTAACATTGAGGGTTGAATCATAAATGCCTATTTCGAGGTTAAACTGCTTGGCTTATCATTGGCTGATTATCGGCAGGACCTCCTGCGAATGGGCCGAAGATCTCACGCCAAGCCTTACTGTGTATATGCGGAAATTCCGATGGATTCTTAACTCCGCGAGCATCGGTACCTCTTATTTAACTCCGGGCAATTGGTTGGTGGACAGACTCAGATTGCATCCTCGCTCAGCTCAAAATATGACGTCATATACAACATATCTGGCCAAATGCAAGCACGATTATCCTTCTCGACATTTGGCACCTGATGGGTTGATTCCAACGAAGCTGGCTCATGCTACCTCATTCTGGCATTCTTGTCCGCCATGGAACTTCGGGCGCTCTAGGAAAATGGGCGCCCAAACAGAAATTCTGGTGTTCGCCGGTTCTCCACACTTACGCTCACACATGGACACAGTGGGCGATGGAAATGGGTGGTGCCTGCAGATCGGATATATGCCGCCAGCAAAATGCCAGCATTTCGTCTCGAAAATTTCCAATTTACGAGGCCGAACGGTGTACGCAAGGTCTATTCTCGAACCGAGTCTGCATAAATCATCGTGGCTGCTGCATGTCTGATTGGATGAGCCAACATTTCATGCAAGGTTGCGAAGATCCATCGGGCAAAAGAAAGGTCCAAGTTTTGATCCAGGCCGAATTTCTGGTTGGCAATAGTTCTGGTAGATGATGCAATTATCAAGCCTTTTTTTCAGTGCTTATGGAGTACCAACTACCAGGACACAGAGTCATTTGCTTGAAAACAGGGCAAGTGTTTTTTTAACAGGAAGAAAAAAAAGGGGTTTCTTGATGCTCGCAGTCGTGCAGGTACAGGCAGGACCACAGGTGGATTTGGTGGTACCACATGCCCCTTTTCAGACCCTTTTGTGACCAATTGGAAAAGTGTGTGTTATGTTTAAGAAATATCCAAGAACACTTTAGATTGTGGTTTCTTTTTTCGGTCTATTCGGAACTCTAATTGGGTTTGCTGATGCGAGATGTGTCACCCCATGGCGGTGTCATGTGCTCTACATGCTGCACAGTGGAAAAGCGCATCTGTGCGAAATAACGGCCGAAAAGCAATGGTGTGAAAGTCAGGAGCCCAAACCGCTTCTGTTAGATCTGTTATGACTGTTGCAATATCGTTGAAGAGGAAATCAAAAAAAAAAAAAAAAACTCTGGACACTCGGGGTTTGTTTGGCTGTTGAGCCGAGGTCTGCATTGGTTTCCCCCATTTACATGGTGTGCTAAAGTGCACTTCACTTTTCATGCAAAGACCGCTTCTCTTTGCTGTTCGGCATGAAGAGTTCTGCACCTTTATGCACGGGTGCAGCAGCTGCAACCTCTTGGCCCCCACCCGGAGAAGAGCCCAAGGCCTTTATCAAGAGGCGACTTCGACGTTTCCCAACTGAAGATTCACTTTTCTTTAGAGCAATGCTTCGCTTGTCGATATGGCTTTTTTTACTCATCCTGACAGTGGCTGCTGTGGATTCATGTGGCGCTCAAAGAGCTGAAGAGTCCGAAAGAGGATTCACCGTTAATTTCTGGAGATACCCAGTTTTAAGCGAGGAAGCCTGGAATGATGACACGTTTTTCGCCCTGGGATACAGGAAGTTTGGCTATGTGGGCACAGTTACAGGTGTTACGTCTACTTTCTTGAGCCAGCGCATTGTAATCCCCGAGGAAACTCCCGTTGAGGGCAACATCTATGGACAGGTCATCGATGTGACCAATTTCACAATGATATTGACCGGGTACTTTTACGCTTCAACAAGCGGAACTTACCTGTTTCTCTACACTGCCGATGAGGGGGGACTGTTCCAATTTGGAAGTGCTCAAGGTCACTGCTGCGGTAACCCCTATGGTGACGTTGACCCAGGCATTGCTATCAACCAAATTCCTGATTACCCCGGACAGTTTCCCACTGGATCAAGCAGTGCGACATTCTCTTTGCAGGCTGGGAACTTTTACCCCATTCGGATCATGTACTTCAATTTTCGCCAACTGACGGCTTTCCGAGCAGTTGTGACGCTTCCTAATGGTGGTACAACTGATATTGCATCACAAGTGTATCAGTTAGATATTGACCCGGATGCAAGTCTATGCTATACCACCGTCACAACATATTGGGATGGGCCAGGGACATCCACTACCACGCAGTCTGGAGCGCTGATTAATACTGTGATTGTTGAGATCCCCAAATCGACCACCACCGTGACAACATTTTGGGATGAGCCTGGAACATCCACTACCACGCAGACTGGACCGCTGGTTAATACTGTTGTTGTGGAGATCCCCAAATCGACCACCACCGTGACAACATATTGGGATGAGCCTGGAACATCCACTACCACGCAGACTGGACCACTGGTTAATACTGTTGTTGTGGAGGTTCCCAAATCGACCACCACCGTGACAACATATTGGGATGAGCCTGGAACATCCACTACCACGCAGACTGGACCGCTGGTTAATACTGTTGTTGTGGAGGTTCCCAAATTGACCACCACTGTCACCAGCACGTGGGAGAACTCGTATGCATCTTCGTCAACGGCCACGGGCACTGTGACGAATACGGTGTTTGTTAATGTTCCGATTCCCATCACTACAGTGACCACGGTGTGGACTGGATCTTATACCACCACTACCACAATCACTGGAGGGCCGGGCGAGACCAATACTGTGTTGGTGCAGACACCTGAGTTTATCTCGGAAGTTGTTCCTCCGTCTTCTAGCTCTGAATTTGTTTCATCGTCTAGTGAAATTCCTTCTTCATCTAGTGAAATTCCTCCCTCGTCTAGTGAAGTTCCTCCTTCGTCTAGTGAAACCCCTTTTTCTTCAAGCGAGATTGCTTCTTCATCCAGCGAGATTGCTTCTTCGTCCAGCGAAATTGCTCCATCTTCGAGCACCGACCTTCTTCCTTCGTCTTCAAGCGCTGATATTACCCCTTCGTCTAGTGACATTGCTTCTTCGCCCAGCGAAATTGCTCCATCGTCTAGCGAAATTACTCCTTCATCATCAACCACTGATCTTGCTCCTGTCTCGTCGAGAATCATTCATAGCGGTGGCTGGAACTCTTCCTATGTTGTACCTTCCGTTGGCCCTGCTTCGCCTGTGCCCCCCGTCATAAATCCAACGAAAACTTTAACAAGAACTTCAGTTACAATCATTCCACATGTCCCTGCTCCGCAGACCTATTACACAACGGTAAATGGATTGCCTCAAAACGGTAATGCTGGTGCTGGTCATGGTAATGATGGTTCAGGTTCTGATGACTCTGGCTCTGGTGCAGGCAATGCTAATGCTGGGTCTGGTAACTCTGGTGCCGGTAACTCGGGTAACTCGGGTTCTGGTTCCGGTAATGTTAACGCTGGCTCTGGTGCAGGCAATGCTAATGCTGGCTCCGGTAATGCTAACTCTGGCTCTGGTTCGGGTAACTCTGGCTCTGGTTCGGGCTCTGGCTCTGGTTCGGGTAACTCTGGCTCTGGCTCTGGTTCGGGTAACTCTGGATCTGGCTCTGGTTCGGGTAACTCTGGCTCTGGTTCGGGTAACTCTGGCTCTGGTTCGGGTAACGCTGGCTCTGGTTCCGGCAATTCTGGTGCTGGTTCCGGTAATTCTGGTGCTGATGCTGGCAATAGCACACCAAACGCCCAAACCGTTGCTGGTGACTCCAGACCCGGCTCTGCGCTGGCTGCTAGCTCATTGCCCTCGGCCACTGTGTCTATTTTCGAGGGAAAGAGTCACAGAAACTCAATGATCATAGGCTTCCTTGTGGCCATACCATTCTTGTCGATGATGTTTTAAAACAAGACTTAATAGTATTTCGGAAGTGTCCCCACTTCATGTTGATCACAATTGACACTTTAATATCCAGACTCGAACTATGCCAAGCCAGAGCTTTCAATTTGTGACAGTGATTATTCCGTCATATTCTCGCTAGCAGTAGATTGGCGTCTGTTAGAAACTAATAAATGAAACTGATAATAATGAGCGCTAAACCCTGCCGTTGCGATCCTTGGACATTATATAAGAACTGAGTGGTTTTGTGAAACACCTGAAACACTCCTGCGGACGCATGCACAGGCATCTCAACGAGCATCCGATGTACATGATCAGGATATCTGAAACATTAGTTTCAACGTGCATATGCAGCCTGTACTTGAAAATGTATTAACCAGATTTGCCCGTGCTACCACCAGTTTCATCCCTGTTCAAATTACTTGCAGTCAAATTCCATCGTATGCTTGAAGCCCAGAGTCCATCATATGTACATAGAGGATGAAACGTGGGGAAACATTGAGATATGCAAGGTGAAGGTGCGTCGCGAAGTGATAGACAGCATAAAGCGCAATTGCGCTTCATGTCGCAATTGCGACATGAAGCATTGAACCACGAATGTCGCTGCTTCATGTCGACATCGGGGTACATGCGTGGCAACGGAAAGCTAAGAATAATGTATAGTGGAAGGGATATGCACGAAAGCGACATAACGTTCAGGTGAGCCAATGCCATGTATATATACATGGGGCTTGCCCCCGTTCCCTTTCGCAACACAATAGTTAAAAACATATTTAACAGTACAATAGCTCAATAGTTAAAAACTTCTTTGACAACAGAACAGCACAATAGTTTAGAACCTGTTTAACAACACAATAGACAAATTGAAAGCATGTGCAACAACTTCAGCAGCTGGTACTCGTCAGATACTCAGACCTTTTGTTATGCCAGAAAACGACTGACAAGACCTACAGAATGATTAAAGCTAAAATACGAAACATTGATTACTATATGATTCGGTGGTATCGAACTGGGATGCTAGTTTCCGAAACTAAATGAAGTAAGCGAAAGCAATGGCAAGTCCTGCGACGCCGAAAGTGGTTCTGGAACCAGAGCCCTCGCTGAAGCTAGCGATGGAGGCTGGAGGAGCAGCACCAGAAGAAGACTCAACAATGGCCGGGGAGCCAGGAGCCTTGGATGGACCAGCAACGGTAGAAGTCTTGGTGACGTCACCAGTGGCCTCGGGGGTACCAGCACCTGGTTGGGTGCTTTCACCTGCAACAGTGGCTGGCTTTCCAGCTGGAGCACCTGGAGTTTCTTCACCTGACTTTGGTTGAGCTGGAGCATTACCACCTGACTTTGGTTGAGCTGGGGCAGTCTCGCCTGACTTAGGTGGTTGGGCGGGAGCGGTCTCAGACTTTGGTTGAGCTGGAGCGGTCTCGGACTTTGGTTGAGCTGGAGCAGTCTCGCCCGACTTTGGTTGAGCTGGAGTGGCTGGAGCATTCTCGGACTTTGGCTGACCTGGGGTGACAGATGGGCTCTCAGTCAATGGGCAGATGGTGGTGTAGGTTGTCTCCATGTCACTGACTGTGGTGGTGACCACAGAGATAATACCGGCCGTCGTCGAGCACTGGGAGTTCAGGCAATGGGTGACGGTCACGGTGGTCTCGTGTTTGGAAGTCACAGTGACAATACCTGGAACACCGGATGTTTCAGCAGGACCTTCTGGGGTAACAACATCAACAGTGCAAGTGGCAACATCATCACAGTCAGAAGGAGTGTAAGTACCTGGGACACTGTACTCACTGTTGGTAAGGAAAGTGGTGGTGGTTGTGGTGTGAGAAGAGCCAGAAGGACCTTCTGGGGTAACAACGTCAACAGTGCAGGTGGCAACATCGTCGCAGTCAGAAGGAGTGTAAGTACCTGGGACACTGTACTCACTGTTGGTAAGGAAAGTGGTGGTGGTGGTGGTGTGGGAATAGTCAGTGGAGCTAACAGGGGTGGAAGATGGGATCTGAGAAGAGCTTGCTGGGGTGGAAGAAGGAACCTCAGAAGAGCCTGGGGTAACAACGTCAACAGTGCAGGTGGCAACATGATCACAGTCAGAAGGAGTATAAGTTCCTGGGGTGGTGAAGTAGCTGTCGGTTGGCACGGTGACGGTGGTGGTCACAGCAGGACACGACAAGTCACTATCAGAAACCTGGTAGACGTTATTGAAGACAGAGGATTTCTTACCGGAAGGAGAAGTCACAGTGGTGTAGAGCTTCCATTGGGTAAGCTCGTTGACGTACACAACTTTCATGGGGTAGTAAGTTTGGGCTTCCATGGACACGGTGATTTGCTTCGTGACATACACACCTGGCTGATAAGTCATATTACCACCCTTGGTACCGGAGAATTGAGCGACATCGGTGACCGTGTCGTTAACATTTTGGCAACAAGGACCAGTGGAACCAATGAAGACTCCGAAACCATCGTCGGCCGAGAACTCAAAGGTGTAATCACCACTCTCGTCTGGCAAAAAATAACCAGTGAGGGCAACCGAGAAATTGGAAGCGGTAATGTCGATACCATAGATATTACCTTCCTGCACGATGTTCTTGCCATCAGTACCACCATCGAATTGGATGTCGGTGATACCAGTTTGCGAGGCAAATTGGCCTCCAAAGTTTTGGTATCCACCCACAAAGAAATCGGGGGCGTCATTGGCACTCAAGTCCCAAAAAGGGTACTTATAAAACTCAGCATTGAAACCTGTGCTGACAATTTTGTTAAAGTTGCAGCCAGAAACAGCATATGCTGCAGAGGCTAAGGTCGAAACAACCAAAGGAGTAGTGTATTTCATTGCTGGACTAAAGAGAAAGAAAAAAGGATCAAACAAGGCTTCCGACGGCGTCCTTTTATAGACTTTCCAGCACCGCAAGGTTTGGAGTGATTCCTGACTATTTGACTTAGGGGACGCGGTGGTGCAAGTCTAAAATAAGCGAGCTGCTTAGCACGCATCCGTATCAATTCCTTTGAAATCCTAAGTATGATTAGGTTTTTGGTTATTGGGTTATTTTTGGGACAAACAAGGGTGCAAAACTACGTGAACATTATGGAATGCGTTTATTCTTCCAGGGGGAGGGAGGTTCGGAAACCTATAGAAGCCCTTTTTTTTTTGGTGTTGGACCATATGGTGGTGGAAGACCTTGGAAAATGATGCAGGTTTCTCGGGCCGAACTCAATGCAAGTACTGCATTACTAAAGTTAAACGAAGCATGAGGCAAAACAAAGACTAAAAGGAAGGTTTAAAACGAAGGGTTTAACATTGAAGGTTTAACGTGGATCAAGAGCAGGCCCAAATTATATTCCGATTTTTTTGCGGCCATTGAAGGGTTTTGGCACTGACACCTTTTGGCGTCAAACAATGGGCTTCATCTCACATTGACATTGTTCAGGGGAATGATTCAGTACCTTTTCCGTGCGTCAATACGAGGTCCAAAGCGCGACTACTTCTCGTCTAACCGACGCAACGTGCAGTTGCAAAGCAACACACTCTCGCATTTGGGCTCTCCGCCGCCCAATCAGGAGCATACCATGCACGCCATGCACCCCGGGTAAAGGGGCACATGGCTCCTGAAGCGGGATTTGTCAAATGAGGGAGCAAGGAAATCAGCCCTTTTTCCCAAAGCGGATGCATGGTGCTGGAAAGTATGCGAATGGGAGAGACCCCGGGGTTTCATTGAGGAATGTGGCCCAACAAGAACAATGGGATCTGCGAGATCTGCGATCTGACTACCAAGACAATAGGAAGATCAGATGCAAGCATTTCCCGATGGACTAAGATCTGGAAATGCCCGGTCTAAAAAAGAACCCAGATCTTGATGGGCTTCTATGGACGGAGCACTGGGAGGGTTTTGTCTTATGGAAAGAATCTCCTGTTATGGGTTGGGCACTCGGGACGCTGGGTTTCTCATTCTGTCGAGTCTTTCCGGTCAGTTTACACCATCTGTCTAATTTAGACATCTTCTACAATTCTGTCTGTCTGCAGTCCAGTGTCTACTGTCGTTCTGTCTACAGTGTCTGTCGTTTGTCTCAAACATTTTACTTTGGATTGTGACTGATTTTTGAGTGACTGACTGTGACTGTGATTGCGATAGGATTGTGATAGGACTGTGATAGGGTTGTGATAGGATTGGCTATTATTCCGATTGCTGTCTGTTTGTCCATTTCCGTTCTATTGCAAACCCCGAAGTGTTTCTAAAAACGCGCACGTGCCCAAATTAGAATTTTTGGGCGTGGATGTACATGAATGACGGACGTGGGACGCGAAAAAACGCAGGTGGACGCCCCGATACAAATTCCCCAACACTGAAGAAGGAGGCCCCAGATGCAACACGCTTCCCGATCGGGAACGAAATGCTCGGCAATGCATGGAAACGCAAGCACAATGGAATTAGATGGGTGTTTACTTCTGCCGCGTCTTCCATGCACGAGAAAACAAAGCCACATGGGGGAAAGGACATGGTGTGTGCAGGACTTCGGGTCTGTGCAAGATTCCGTGGTTCCCTACAGTACTGTGTGAGTATGCCGCACGGGAGAAGGGTATGCGATTACAGGGTTTTGGATATTGCAACCTCTAATTACGAGATAGTCGAGCGGTGGTATTTTGGGGTATGCAGGACCCCGAACTTTATTCCCACGATCGTGTTTTCCAGCCCCACGCCAGTACCCGTGTGCCAATGAGAACTCGGAAAGATTCTAGGTGGGGTATCAGTTTATCTCCGGCCATTACCGGGTTTACGGGATTTCGGGTTTATCTGGAATTTTCTGGGGATTTTCGTGACTAAGCCACCAATCTGTGTTCCATTCGACATTTCACAGTGTCGCTTCTGCAGTCTTCAGTGTCGCTTCTACAGTCTTCAGTGTCGCTTCTACACTTAGAGGTGTTTAGTGAACGACAATTCCTAGGTTTTCCCTTACGAGTTTGTCTTATTCGTTGATTGTTTTATTGTTCTTTTGTTGCTGTGGCACCATTTAAAGCTTAAACTCTACTGCGAATATTTTCAATGGACTCAAAATATGGATGAATGGGGTTCCAGGCGTCGAGGCTTCCAGGAATTTTCATGAGGAGATTATTTTGGCGGGCTCTTAGATTCACAACGGGCAACTACTTATTATTGTCTCAGGTCACAACAACATGGTTTAGGGAACGAATGCTCTGAACTAAGGCAAAACAAATGATCATGAATGCGTTGGCAAGAAACTCAGCAGACAACGCCATTGGAGAAGACAAATGTTTGGGACATTGATGCATGCCACATTAACAACTCTTTGGTGTTGCAAGCTCAACTCCAGGACAATACTTTACCCAGACTAAGGAGAGCCAGTGCCGTGTCTAAATCTTTGTGGATATTTTTCTTTCCAATCAACTGCACTGTCTCGCTAGAGGCAAGCAAAGAGTTGGGCAAACCATGCCAAGCATCCGTCCAAAGTTTTTATCACCAACAAACAAGGGAAAACAGGTTCGATTTTTCAGGCCCCAATTCTGCAGTCATCGCCACGTCTTTGAAATCGGCAATGCTTAAGCAATTTGGCCCTTAAACTAACTTTATTTCAGAAGAATCCGGTCCAAAATTTGGCTTTGGCCGAGAGTTCCTTCTTCGTCATCTTGGTGCCCACGACCCTCTCGCACCACTTGATGTAAAAGCTGGTATCTTGCATGGTCCCCAAACCCAATCGACCGAGACCAAGGACATGGTCCCCAAACCCAATCGACCGAGACCAAGGACATGATGCACAAAGAATATCCTTGTATTATTCGGACGAAACACACTTACTCCACCCAGAGTAGCTTGAGCCGAGCAAAGCTTTCACGAAGAAACTCGCTTTTACCGCAGCCTGATACCCAAGTACCTCATTTGTTGGGAGTTTTCGTGAATTAGCTCTGCAATTTAAGAGTTGACACAGCCAAGAGTGCATTGAGGAAAGCATTTTGGTGGTGGATGTCTTAATGCTGATAATTCTCGATGGCCATCGAGGCTCTAAAGAAAATAGTGGGGTTTCGGCCTTGCGCTACTCCATCTTCGAGTCCCTCTCTTGATCTCCCGACAATACCGGTAATCACGAGAACAAAATGTCCAAAGGCGCTGTGGTTCCTGACCTGGCTTCTGGGAGCCACCGTTCTTTGGGGGGCTTTAAACGTCTCCAGAGCTCACCAACCGCTAAAACGTCTCCAGACCCCGGCCCGTTTTTCACCTTCAAAGGCCGCAGGGCGCATCTACAAGACCTGGTCTCGACATTCCTAATGCGAGTGACCAAGCCCAAGACCAACTGACCTGGTATCTGGGATTCCCCCCACTTTGTCCGTCTATGGTAAAGCACCCCAAGTGAACTATAACCCCAGACATGCGAGCAGATGTAAAAAGCTAGATTGTGGGCAAGGGATAATGTCTAGCTTTTTATACTTCTGTAGCATAATATTATTTCGTGCATTATTGTCAACGAGTACCTAGCGTGTACGGAAGCTAGGTACTTCGCGGAGATGTTGTACGCAGGACATTGTTGAAGACAATGGGACTGTGCAGACCCTGAACAATGGAGACTGTGCGGACCCTGGCCGCACTGAATGGTATAAGAAGCACTGTGTACCCGTTAGTTAGGACTTTGGTCTTGTAAGGTACAACTTACATATCCCTGTATATTAATATATACTAAAACAAAAGTTGAAAATTATCGAGGCATTTCACACACTGAAAATAATACCAGCATATGTTTGAAACAGTATGACTTGGAGGTTATAAATTTACAAGACATGCATTTTGAAGAAACCCAAGTACCCATCAAAGACAATTAGGGATAGAAAGATAAAGGAAGTCTAGATATCTATATTTGATGTTATGTTCTTCAGTACATTTATGCCTAATTGCTTTGGTTGTTGATGGTCCAGAGACGAACCGTGGCTTTTGTGACGTTGAGACAACGTGTTACCGAAAATTCTCCACCAGAAAAACCGCAGGGATTGTTCGATATTCGGGGCCATCAGCTTGCAGCAATGGGGGTGTTTGGAATGGGTAGCTACGATCCGGCAGAGTAGCTTCAATCCTCTATAGACTGCCTATTGCAGATCTAACATCCCCCAGCCTCGATGTCGATTTGTTTTGAACATTCGGAGCCTTGAGAATGTTGTCAGTGAATTTGGAATTCCTAGGATCTGGAAAACCGGTTGCGCAGGTCATGTCGGCCTAGAATTTTTAGTAAGCTTGATGGCTTGTTCTCGAACAAAAGAAGTCTCTGCTTCATCGAAGAATTGGGTTGTGCTTGCTGTGGAATAGACCCAATAATGTGCACAGGATCACGTATAGGAGTCAATCGGATCTTCCTGGAAGACTGGAAGACTGGAAGACTGGAAGACTGGAAGACTGGAAGACTGGAAGACTGGAAGACTGGAAGACTGGAAGACCGGGAGACCTGGAGACCTGGAGACCGGGAGACCTGGAGACCTGGAGACCGGGAGACTGGAAGACCTGGAGACCGGGAGACCGTCAGTCTCGCTTACAATAACCAAGGCTATGACCAGTCTCGGTCAATTCGTTCCAATTTCGCCCAGGCTTCTAATGCTAACGTTTGGTTGATGAGAATCCACATGGAGGTCACAGAGGTAAAGATAACATGGCTCCTAAACTCAGGTCCACCATCCGAGGCAATTGGAGTAAGGCAATGGGGGAGCCCAAAGTAGTCATTGGCGTTCATGACACCAGCACAGGAGGGTGCTGCATCAGCCGAACGTGATTCCAAAGCCCTCGTCTGGGGTTCAAGAACGCCGCTTTGGACAAGGAATTAGGCAAAACCTCGTGACAAGATTGGAACCAGGTCAAACCCCGGTGGCAGGTCAAGGGAATCGCGAAGACTAAGCCCAGCAAGTATGCCTGCTTTAGTGATTTTTGACCAATAGACCATTGAGAAAACGTCATATTTATGACACGCCTGCAACTAGGGTCTTTGTATACGAGAAATTGAGATTCAGTGGCTTCAGTCGGCGGAGGCAATGCGAATAAGAGATGAAAGTAATTATGTTGGATAATAAACTAAATACTGAAATGTAGTAATAGTATACAACACTAATCCCAAACAGAATAAATGATAACAAGATATAAACAATTATTGAGACAATAATATTAAACAGAATAAATAATAACAAGATGTATAAACAATAATACTAAAGACAATACTAAAAATAATACTAAAAATAATATTAAACAGAATAAATAATAAGATATATACAGTGTTCTTCAAAACGATTCAAACCAGCACGATAAATAGATTTAAACCATACTAGCAAATTAAATAAAGCAATAATTCAAAAAGTGGCTGTTTTAAATATTTAATTAAGACTTCACATAAACAGCTTCTTTCAAATCCTTGATCCTTAGCTTTTTTTAGTCATAAGTACAAACCTTTTTGACTCACCAGTTTGTTTAATTTTGATAGTGTGGTTTGACTCTTTTTATCGTATGGGTTTGAATCTTTTTATCGTGTGGGTTTGACTCTTTTTATCGTGTGGGTTTGAATCTTTTTATCGTGTGGTTTGAACATTTTGCCGCGTTCATTTGAATAGTTTCAAAAACACTGTATGACACTTTTTGAAGGATTCAATTTCTGACAAACTGTCTCCCGGAACCAGACGCACCAAGATAATCCTACTCTGGTGACTTGCACTTCCTTAGAATCTTGTCCAGAGGAAACATTCTTCTGAACGGATGCTTATCTTCATAAGACTATGAGTCAAGTTTTATATAACCTCCAACGATACAATGCTCAGTATACCAACCAAGTTGCATGACCATAATATGGTATTTTTGAGTCCATCTGGTTCTTTGAAAGTGTCGTGTTTTTTGTACGCGTCCATGCTTGCGCTGGCTCGTTGCCTTTTCTTAGGACTCAGAACCTTAGGAAGTCTGGTTCTCAAAGCATTCAAATCTGCTTTTTTGTAGTGTCCTTTCTTTAGTGAAAAGCTTTCACCCCTCGTCGTAAGCTACAACTTACTCACCCCGTATATCAATATATAATCTAGAACATAAATTGAAAACACCACTTTCTGGTGGCTCTGAAATGCTCCAAATGATCATTGCCTCGTTTCGAGAATCTTGGACAAACTTTTCATGACTTTTAAGTATTTAATGCATCGAAGAAGTGACTTTTCTTTCAAGTACAAGTCTAGTCACTCGGGAATTCCACTATTTCAACCAGCTGTAGTGTATTGTGTAGTGTATTGTGTAGTAGTATACTATAGTAGAGTAGTGTAGTGTATTGTGTAGTAGTATAGTAGAGTAGTGTATTCTGTAGTAGTATACTATAGTAGAGTAGTGTATTCTGTAGTAGTAGAGTAGTGTAGTTTATTGTGTAGTAGTATAGTAGAGTAGTGTATTCTGTAGTAGTATACTATAGTAGAGTAGTGTATTCTGTAGTAGTATACTATAGTAGAGTAGTGTATTGTGTAGTAGTATAATATAGTAGTGTATTCTGTAGTAGTATACTATAGTAGTGTATTGTGTAGTAGTATAGTAGAGTAGTGTATTGTGTAGTAGTATAGTAGAGTAGTGTATTCTGTAGTAGTATACTATAGTAGTGTATTGTGTAGTAGTATAGTAGAGTAGTGTATTGTGTAGTAGTATAGTAGTGTAGTGTATTCTGTAGTAGTATACTGTAGTGATAGACCATTTGAGGTAACAGGCTCTTTTAGTTTCAACTGCTTGTCCAAAAGAGACCATGCGCTCCACATCGTTAGCCTTGAACCAACCGATTCGGACAACTGTCATTAATGTTCAGCAAGCATAAAGTGTCCTTTTTTCTGATCTGTTTCCAAAAGTTTCTGCTGGTACGCACAAATAATGGCGTCTTCCTGACTAGCTTGAGTGCAAGCTTGAGTATCTTGCAACAAGTTAATAATCTCCTGTTGGACTGCCATAGAGAAATAGACATTTTCACTTAATATCCCCGGACCCAAGTGTCTGCCCACTTCTATTGTCTTGAACCATTGAAGTACACGCGACTGGTCTAGGTCTTTCAATATGCTTATGAAGAAATTCTACCACTTCTCTTTAAGATGCAAGCTCTTTAAGTCTCGGGGCGTTGTCTCTTTTCAAATACACTTTTTTGATTTAATATGGCTACAGAGATACGGCGGCGCTTTGTTTAATTTGCTAGTGTGGTTTGAATTGTTTTATGGTGCAGGTTTGAATGGTTTTAAAAAACACTATGAAAGACACTGTAACTTCAAATGAGCGCAGCAAAATGTTCAAACACTAACAAATCAAACAAACCAATAATGTAAAGACTTTCGTACCTTTTTTACTCCATTCCATCCATCTTGACCCTTGATTATTGGAAAGACTCCCAAATTATTCCTCCGTGTACTGCATATAAGACATTCCTCCAAATTTAACACTTTATCACATTGAATTCTAATGAAAGTTGGTGTGAACATTTGGTTTGGAAGACTATGCGAAGGAGTACGAAACATTTTGCAACTTCAAACCCGCGTAATAAAACAATCAAACCACACTAGCAAAATTACAGAAATAATAATTCAAAAAGTTGCTGTTTTGAATATTAAATTGAGACTTCACATCACCAGCTTATTTCAAATCCTTTATCCTTAGCATTTTTTTGGTCATAAGCACCAAACTTTCTGATTTATCAGTGTTCAATTTGCTACAGTGCTTTTCAAAACTATTCAAACCAACACAGCAAAATGGTTCGTACTCTTTCGCCCAATCTTTTAAACCAAATGGTGAATGCTTCACGCCAAATCAAAGTTTTTGGGTTCTGGGGGGAGTATGGTCGCAAGGCTGAAACTTAAAGGAATTGACGGAAGGGCACCACCAGGAGTGGAGCCTGCGGCTTAATTTGACTCAACACGGGAAATTGTTGAACTTGAGACATTAGTATGCATGAGTGTACTGCATGGGATGAATGGATCAGCCTATGTGAGAGTACTGCATGCTCAAGTGATTGTTCACAGATGAAACAAAGGGAAAAGTTCTCGTCTAGACTTTGGCCATTGGCTTGCAGAGACAATGGGAGTAGTAGAAGGAGGACCGGGACAGACGGAGTCTATAAGAAGGGACGAGAATGCTCATGGTAGGAGGACAGAAATCGAGAATAAGGATCTCGGAGTCTAAGTTTGGAGACGGATCCTAATACACATGATTCAAGATGATGACTAAAGTCTCACACTAAAATGAATAGTTGGAACTTAACCTGATAACCGTTCCAGAATCCGGGAGTGTATATTATAACTCTCAACAAATACCTCTATAGCTAATCACTGCCCATGGCGAATGTGACATGTCCTATGCAGTTCCATAATAGTATAGTGGGGTGGACCTTTAGAACTCCTGTATCCCTAGCACAATTTCATCGCCTAGGTAAAGGCTTCAATGGCCTTTTGTTAGACCCAGCGAGGGCGGCTTCATAATATACTAAGGTTTGTGTCCTGCCCATATAGATGGCTAACATTCGAAAGACTAATCCAACGCAGTACTTATTAAGTAGTATAAAGAAGCTTGAGATTGGGGTATAAAACAGTATAAAAAATGTCAGTATACTTAGGCTAATTGTAACTTGTAATGTTAGTATAACTCGCGTTGTTGAGAATGTAGTGAGGGGTGGTTTGCAAAGTGCCCTATCCTCACCAATCCGTGCGAAAAACAAAAAATAACTCACGGTAAAATCTCACCTAAATAATTCTGGAAGCTTGCAAAAATCCAAAGCTCTCTCAATCGCAAGAATAAGAGGTGGCGCCGTTTTTTTTGCTGCAAAAGAATTGAACTTGTAGCTAACCACTCATGATTAATATCTACCTTTTCTTTGCCTGAGGGTTATCTATTTAATTGCAGAAAACACCCAAGAATTGCTCGTCGCCTTTCTCGATTTCGGGGAAACCGGATGCAATTCCCTTCTGGTATGCATAGAGACTTGCATAGAGACTTGCATAGAGACTTGCATAGAGACTATACAGAGCACAAACAATGTAGCATAATTCCGTGTTGGTTTGACTGTAGTAAGTAATATGAGTAGTGCGATTTATAGTGTGCGCGACCGCTTTATTTATACCCGGACTCCAGAATTGCAGCCATGCAAGAACCCCACTTTTGTGCATTTCACAGCACTCCTTTTGTGACACCCTTCCTTTGTACCCCCCACTTTTTGCCACCCGCTTATCTGCCTATATAAAGAGCACCCCCTGCTGCTTTTTTTGGGAGGCTATTCATCTTCAACTCTGTCTAGACTGTATGTGGACATGGACTGTCTTCAGAAAGAACAGTGCAATCCAAACTTAAAGTGCATGTGCTGTGAGGGATTTTCTCGAGAAATTAGTTAAAGAACAAAAGACTATATTCGAATGTAATTGGTCATAATTGAAGTTTAGGAAAAAATCGGGGGAATGGAAAGGTGAATGGATTATATGCAGGTAATCTCATTATCGGTTAGATTCACCATAGGTAGGACACTACGTATGGAGATATTGTGATGCCTACGATTACATAAGCTTTGGCCTTTTGGCACTTCGGGCATCTGTGGTCCTTTTCGAAGATCCTGAATAAGTCTTACCATTGGAATTTCGGCAACACGTTACCTGCAGTTCAACGGAAATGGACAGGCCTCAAGATTCCCAGAAGACTCAAGGTTACGAGGAACAGATGGGTGCAGACTAGTTTTGTATCCGGGTCTTGGAGAGTAGCCAGGCTTGACTTGAGACAAGGTAACCAAGTTCGGTGCAGGAGGAAGGAGTCCAAGGAATCCCAAGCATATAGAGGGGATTCGACTCTAGAGGAGCGGTATCACAAAAGACAACAAGACGGATCTCCTGGTACACATTAGTACCACAACTAAGACAGAGAGAATGAACAAAGACATAACCGGTCCATGAACTCAAGAGCGGTAAACTTCAACAAATACAAGTTGAGGTAACATACGCCAAAAAGAACATGACATTATCCGATTTTTCTTTCTACTTACTCTCCTTTCAGCCGTCTTAGATTCCGCTCCGACTCAAATAAGGCTCTGGGTGAAAACAAAGAACCCTTGATGAAGTCGAAGAAGGCAGTGGTGCAGAATCATACCCACCCAAGCACCCGTGCGTCCCAAAAGTTGCAAAACGTCACGCACCTCCTTCATTTCGATCCGCTGTTGGAAACCCTGCGACATTTCAAAGCTTGGTCTTTGCCGATGGGCCAAAAAGTTGACTCATGCGAATCAGCAAAAGCCGCATTGATATTGATTCCCCTGACATCTTTGACGGCATAACGCGCAAAAAGATCTCTTACTTTAAGTGATTGAACGCGACATTTAGATCTCAGAACGCGATTACAGGATTCAAAACGATTCAACCCAAAGCGATGAAACGATTCAACCCAAAGCGATGAAACGATTCAAACCAGCGTGGTAAAACGATTCAAACCACACTGGCGAAAATAAACAATTCAAGAATTCAAAAAGTGACGTGCCCGTTCCACTTCACTTTCGCCCTTCTGGCCCTTCACTGGCACTCCAGGAATCCCAAATGGAGTACATATAAGGCAATCCACCAGACTTCAGATTCCAGAACGTTGATTCTAATGAATGTTCAAACATTCCGCAATTTACTTTGAAAGACTGCGAAGGAATAAAACAGGTTTTGTGGCACTGGTTTGAATGGTATTGAAACACTGTATGTGGGGCAAGTGTTTCGATTCAATTGAACAAGAGTCACTACTCCGTCGCATCTAAAGTGTGTCTTTTAGAGCGGTCACGTGCCCATGAACATCAGGACACCTTTAGAAGGCCACCACCAACCTTTTCAGTTAAGAAACCACCAAAATGATGTCCGCAGTTCTGGCATTCCAATCAACTCATTTCTGAAACATTTCCATCAAATAGAGGGTGCTTGCGTTCGGCCTTTTTCTGCTGAAGTAGCATGGTGTACGGGTGCGTTCTCTCCACTCCAATTCCGGGGGCTGCACCCAATCAATGGAGCCAGAAACTTTCACTGTTGTGCCCATTTTTACTCGCCGATTTGTTTCTCCAACGACTAGGCGTCGTAGAAGTGGTCTGTGCCCAAAAAAACAGCCATTTTGTCCAAAACTCGGGTGATGGAGTCCAAAATATGGTATGTTTTCGATAACGACCGCGAGATCTGGACCTTCTGATTACTCTGAACATACGAAAAATTGCTCACAGCAGCATGGAGAAGATCTTTGCTCTCAATTATGGAGCTCCTGCATACAAGCACCTGGGCTCCATCATCCTCACCACCTTCCTCTTTCTGGTTCCGCCTATAAAGGAGTCTCTGGACAAATAAAGCAGCAATTTGCATCTGGAATACCCCTTTGTGAATGGAATCGGGGTCATTAAAGTTGGGAGTGCATATAGCCCTCACCCGGGTCACGAGTCCCCGCCACTCCATTCTACTCCCATCAATTTCCATGAACTTAAGTGAAAGCTTCTCCACAAATTGAAGCGCCAAATCACTCAAATCACTGCGCATGGCGTTCTCCAAAAAATTATGGTACACTTCTGCTTCCTTGTGTCCTGCACACAGCACCGCTTCCGGGCCGCACGTGACCATCCGGACCTGCCTCACCATTTCATCGAATTCCTGTGCCATGTCCAGTATACTGCACCCGGAGCTCATTCCCAAAACGTACCGGTTGAGCACGGGACCCATGAGGACTGCACACAAGCACTCACGCTGGCGTTTATTCAATACAAAGTCCGAGCTGGCCAAATAAAAGTAGTGGGCAATTTCCCGGTACTGTCTGGGAGTTCTGGACCGCTCAAGACTCAAAAGCATCACAATAGATGTCCTGTATATTAGTTGTGGGAGGTTAATGTTGAAATGGGCCAACTTCAATTGGTTATGTGCAGGATCCCCTCCTCCCAACGCCGTCATAATTTTCAGCAAAGGTCTCCCTAGGTCTCCCTTTCCAATTTCATTATTCAAAACGGCACCATGGACTTTGATAAGGTGGGGCAAATGGACGGAATCCAAGACCCTATCCAATATGCAGGACACTCTTTCCTCTCCCCTAGAATTCCCGATATATGCTAGCATATCAGAGTCTGAAGACGTTTCATGCAGTTGGGGAGAGGTGAAAAAGTAGAAGTGCCGTCGGAGAGCCAACTCAGGATCTTTCCGGAGGTACAGGTTCACCAAGTCCTGCACATAACACAGGTCGTGGCCCATAGTATATTCATACCCCACACCATTATCATTTAGTTCCCGGAGGAAGTCGGACTGTAATTGGAGGGCCTGGTCAGCGCGGGCGAGCTCTTTAGAGCTTTCAGCTTCGATTTGGCGCTGGATTTCGTCGTTTTGGCGGAGAAGACGCCGGTTTTTCTCTCCCTGCATTAGAAAAACGTCAGGAATCTCGATATCAGAATCTGGAGAGTCTACAGCCGCCAGAGTGTGCCGTTTTGGGGGTGTGGATGAGGCAGAAACTTTGATTGAGGGTTTTGAGGGCTCTAGAGACCCCAGAAACGGGGGACTTTCGGCATGGGGGGACTTTTGGTGGTGGGCTTTCAGATGGGGTTGGATTTGCTGAAGAATCCAGTCATCTTCTTCGTCGGACGAAGACATGGATTGTGGGGGCCGAAGAGTATTGGTAAACGCGAAGTGAGATAGCGAGCCGGCGTTATGTGCAGGACGCAACATAATTTTCACCGAGGTAAAGTGAGCCTGCCGAAAGAGAACATCTAACTGGAGGGTGATTGTTGCTATTGCGATTCTTGAAGGTGTTTTTACTAGGGTGTGGGGTCGTGCGTGGATCAAAAAGTACCAGAAGCAGTCACCCGCGAAATAAAGATAGGGGCTCGGAGAATGTCGAAACAAGCATATTATAAATATCAGGGCCGGAGAAGCAACGGAGAAATGCGCGAGGAATTGCGCGGAGAATGCAACTACTAGGCAACTCCGGACCCATCCTTCAGCAGCTGCGCGATTAGCAGCGTATCAGCTGCGCGATCAGCAGCGTATCAGCAGCGCGATCAGCAGCGTATCAGCAGCATCAGTTGCGTCAGTTGCGTCAGTTGCGTCAGTTACGTCAGTTGCGTCAGTTGCGTCAGTTGCGTTGCCTCAGTTGCGTTTTGAGGTGCGCTCGAGTATGCAAGCATGCACGCGGAGAAAGCTTGTTTAGGCTATCTACTCCTCCTCGTCGTATGCATGCAGCATAAGCAAGCAGACTCAGCATATCAACTCCGGGATTGCGCCACCCAATTACTCCGTCGCCACCCAATTACTCCGTCGCCACCCAATTACTCCGGCGCCACCCTATCAGGGGTAAAGGTATATAAAGGGGGGCCCCAGCCCAAATATCTCAGTCCTCCAAATTTCTCAACCCCCAATTTTTGTCTCAGTCATAGCTGTCACAAACCAAACCCAACTTAAAACCTTGTGTCATAAGCTTTATCTTAAGACTTCGAAATTTAGACAATTAAAAACAAAAAATGTACCCAGAAACAATTGAAGCTATTGGAGTGTTGGACTACGACGACTGGTTGAACCCCAAGAGATTTGAGTACAAGCCTCAAGAATTCCGCGATTACGACGTGGATGTGGAGATCGAGGCGTGTGGAGTGTGCGGATCGGATGTCCACGCAGCCAGTGGCAACTGGGGTCGGCCCTATGCGCCTTTGGCCGTGGGCCACGAGATCGTGGGCAAAATTATCAAGATCGGGCCCAACGCCAAGAAGGGCTTGAAGTTGGGTGACCGTGTGGGCATTGGTGCTCAAGCCGATTGCGATGATACTTGCGAGGGCTGCAAAATGTCATACGAGAACAACTGCTCCAACTTCGTGGGCACGTACTTTGGCCAATATGCCGAGTCTGGGTTGAACACCATTGGAGGAAATGCCTCGCACATCCGGCTCAACTCCAAGTTTGCATTCAAGATCCCCGACTCGCTTGAGTCGGAATATGTGGCTCCGCTTCTCTGTGGAGGAATCACTGGGTTTTCTCCTCTTCTTCAGGCTAAGGTGGGCAAAGGAACCCGTGTTGCAATCTCAGGAATTGGAGGTATTGGTCACATGACGTTGCTCTTTGCCAAGGCACTTGGAGCCGAAGTCACGGCAGTTTCCAGAAACAATAAGAAGGAGAAACTCGCCAAGGAGCTTGGTGCTGACCACTACGCAGCTACTGACGACCCCGACTTTGACAAGAAGTTTGCCAACTCCGTGGATGTGCTTGTGAACACCAGTTCATCATTCACCGGTTCGGCTTTCGACAAGACCTTATCGATGCTCAGGCCCCGGGGCAAGATGATCTTCATCACGGCGCCGCCCGTAGGCGAGAACCTTGAGCTCGTGCCAGTAACGTTGTTGAAGAAAAACATCTCTGTGATGGGCTCTGCCATTGGCTCGGTGGAGGAAATCCAGTACATGATTGACTTTGCAGCGGAGCACCAGATCAAGCCATGGGTGGAGACCATCGACATGAGCGAGGAGGGCTTGCGCGAGGCATGGAAACGGGCTGAAGCTGGTGACGTCAAGTTCAGATTCACCATGGTCAACTATGACAAGTGTTTCAAGAAGTCTGAATGAACAGAGAACTGACTGACAGAATAGACTGACAGAATAGACTGACAGAATAGACTGACAGAATAGACTGACAGAATAGACTGACAGAATAGACTGACAGAATTGACTGAATTATACAACAATGCTATCCATGAACGTATAAATCTGATTCCATGAACGTATAAATCTGATTCCATGAACGTATAGATCTGATTCCATATTTGGTTTTGTCACTTACATAGTGTAACAGCCCACAGTAATAAATGTAACAGCCCAAGTGGGATCATGACTGCCCATACCTCTCCTGCTCAAAAAGTATAGATGACAATACCATGGGAAAGAGGTATCTATGGTGATCCGGCATATATGCCTAAATGTACGGGTTTTGATGGTGTCCGGATGTTGGTGTACAGGTTTAGTGTACTGATGTCCCACAAATACCTGCACCTTCACCGCAACCTTCAACTTCCACCATGATGAGCCAATTCTTCAAGTCGACAGTGAGTACATTCACACCGGAGCGGCCTGTTATGTTCAAGAAGGCAGGCGGGGCACAGGGCTCCGAGCCAGGGAGCCAGCAGAGCTCCGAGCCAGGCCCGAAACATGCGTTTAAAGAAGGTTTAAGCGAGGCCCCGGGCTCGCAACCCACCATTTCATCCGTCATCGACTCGGTAGCGCCCGAGTTCACGGAAAACGCCTCCTTTTACGTGAACCCGCTTCTCTCCAGCGGCCACTCCCAGACTGCATATACCGCCCTTAACAAGTTTGAAGCAGTAGACCAGGTCTACTATAAGCGGCGCATTGTGCAGGTCAGGTCACATGACACTTTCTATCATGTGGACAACGACAAGATGCCGTACGACCGTTGGAACGGCCAATCGACCTTTGCGGTGGATTACGTGGTGCCCTCATACGACGAGACCAACGAATCACATCTCAAGTTCAAGCCGGACTCCCAGAAGTACCCGTTGCCACCCCGAACACAGTACGTGGACCCCATGCAGGAACAGGCCATTTTGGATAACGACAAGCCACTCGTTTTGGCATTGCATGGTTTGGCAGGAGGCTCGTACGAATCGTACTTGCGGGCATTCATACACCGGGCCACCGAAAAGTACGGTTTTGATGGCATGGTGCTCAATGCCCGAGGCTGTGCTAACCACACCATCACTTCCCCCCAATTATTCTGTGGTTTATGGACCAACGATTTGCGGTACGTTGTCAATGAGCATATCTTAAAGAAATGGCCGAAAAAACGGATTTTTTTGATCGGATTTTCGCTTGGGGGGTCCATTATTGCCAATTACTTGGGCCAGGAAGGCGATCACGTGGCCACCAACATCAAGGCAGCAGCCATCATGGGATCCCCCTGGGATTTTCCCCAGGCTTCCACGGCATTGATGGACTCGTTTCTTGGCAGCAAAGTGTACTCGCCCAAAATGTGTCAGAACTTGGTGAAGTTGCTAGACCAGCACTATGAAGGCCTGCTTCAGGCCAATGATGTTGTGGCCCGCTATAAGGCGGACCCGAGTCGTGTGCAGCTCAACACGCTCCGGGACTTTGACGATAACTTCACCCTGGCTCTCTTTGGCTTCAACTGTGCGCTGGAGTATTACCGGCATGCGTCTCCCGACCAGAGGCTTTTGAATGTGCGTGTGCCTACCATCATCATGAGTTCGTTGGACGATCCCATTGTGGGGTCCAAGAGCTTGCCGAAATCAGAGGTCCGGCTAAACCCGTACACCCACATGATCGTCACTCTGATCGGCGGTCATTTGGGCTGGTTCGATTATATGCACCGCCGCTGGTACTCGGACCCCATGGCCCGTGTGTTTGCCGAGCTCAACAAGTATGATGTGGGGCAAGTGCTGAAGTTGCCCAAGGCCACCCACGGCAACTGGGCCCACGATCGGTTGGTCCAGTGAGAGAAGGGAAGAACAGAAGAAGATATACTAGATTAGATATACACCAATAAACGGTGATTGAATGAGTACCAGACGTAGAAACACAATCCCAGCACAACATAGATATCTGATCCAAAGTAGGTTGTCTCTCAAAATTCTGTACTCTGATTCTTCATGTTTTCTTGTAGTTCTTCTTTAAGCAGATCAAGACTCACTTGATATTTTCCCGGTGTCTCAATACTCTTAATTACACTTTCACCAGCATAATATTTTAGCTTGTTAAGGTAATCTTCTAGATTCAATTTGCGCCGGAAGTTCCGGAACGGGTCTCCTGTTGACGTATCGCTGTACGACATTCTGGACTTTCTTGTAGGGTATGGGTTCAATGATGCAGTGGGTTGATTGCATGATACTCCTGGGTCACGTCACTTCTATGCATGCTACCATTAGATAGCCGGATTACTGTGCCCCCTAAAGAGTACGGATACCCTCTGTGTAGGCCTCTAAGCATCCTGGCTATAATTACCAACTTCAATATAGTGCTCAACTTGTACGAGAGCGATGCGGCCATTTTGGATAGCCCAACGACCCCAACGACGACTCCACGTTACTGTGCCGAATATTTTCCCGGTAGAACGCCGCAACTCCTTCCAACAAATCAGGAAACAAACCAGGATCTAGACGGAGGGCATAATGAAAATTTCTCTGGTGTTGCAAATTTTGCAAACCCTCCCTTGGATACCAAACTGCATATTATGGAGGGTATGAATCTGCTCAAATGGTTCAAGGACTTTTTATTATTGCAGTGGGACGTGGATTCCTTGGTATATATGTAACAGCTTTTATGAGCGACTATATTTTTATACCCGGCCCTACGCTGGGTATTTATATACACAGTATGGGTGTGCATGGAAGGAGGGTGGCAAATGCCAAGGCGGGGTGTTTCACATATGAAACGTGCCACAAAAGCAGGGGAGCGAATATATAAAGAGGGGGTGCCCGCCTCGCTCACCAGGGTCCATGTACATTATTTGCAGCCATCCCCGCACTCGATTTTTGACTTTTTTTGACGATGCGCACGGAAAAGCGCAGCAAAGTGAGCAGCAAAGTGAGCAGCAAAGTGAGCAGCAAAGTGAGCAGCGAAAAGCAACGCAGATTGAGCATCAGGCCGATCTCCAAAAATTCAATCCCTACTCGGGTAAAAAAAACTAAAATCGGAAAGAGAGAACAATTGGGGAAAATGTTAAGAATTGGGTCAGGATGTTAGATTTATTGAAAATGAACTCGACAGTGAAAAGGGCGAAATAGGTGACCGAAAATGCCGCGTTCCCTTATGTCCGTTGGTGGCACACCATTATGCCACGCCCTGGCTCTCACTACTACTCAACCAGGCAAATGATCTATCACCATACCCAAAGTTAATGATCGACTTACTTACGGGGACTTGATCCTTCCACAAAAGGTAAACACATTTACAGAGAAAGCAAATTATATGCACTACTCAATCTTTTCACTCGAAGTGGAGACCAGATCCCTGTCTGTGAGTGTGTGTATGAGGGGTGTTCTATGGAGCTCTTGACTTTAGAAGAAGTGACTGGCCAAATTTTACTGTTAATTACTCAATCGGAGTACTGTCTGAGGAATGTATCAAGATGTCCCCCACTCCCATGGCCGAGCTCACTACTCAAATAAACACATACTTTGAGCCATGACCTTGGGAAGGCTTTGAAAAGACTTTCAGATCACTTTAAGACTTCGACATGCTTTCCATAGATACATCTTTTTCTGGCGTCCACTGGTGACTGAAGTCTAGTCCATGCTTATTAAGGACACACCAGAATACCCAGAAAAGGGCACAGACGAAACTCAATCTTCTACATTCATGTTAAACCAATTTAAAAAGCCATTTTAATTATATATCTCCCTTGATCTGTTCAGACGCATTGCAATTGAGGAGTAAGGGATCTTAGGAGTTCTTTTAGGGTACTGAATGATTGTGGATTGAAATAGTGGAATCGTCAACGATTGAATTTTGGTGGTGTACCAGCTGACGCATATATGAAATTTTCTTGTGCATGGTGATCAGCTGACGTATCTCAGATGGTCATAGGCCTGGAAGGCCAGGAGTTGTGGCTTGCAGATGGCTACCTCGGCACATGCCCGTTTGGGCAAGTCTTTGCGGACACTGAGCTCCACCTGGATGTCTTCTAAGACTGGTTCGGAGTCCAAAGGTCTGGTGGAGTCGCTGAAAAAGTCACATGCCCGGATCATGTGGGCCAACGAGCCCAAACTGGCCCTTTCGTTGGGATTGAGTATGAAAATCCGGTTCAACAACTCGTTGTATTGCTTCAGAATCGGTAGGATTGTCAGCAACACATAGTTGTCACGTAAAATATACGTGAAAAACACATCTTGACGGTCGTCGATGTTGGCAATGGGCCATGGGTTGCGTGCGCACGTGACATTGATGAAAAGTACGCCCAACGACCAGATATCTCCAGCCAAAGTTGGGAAAAAAACCTGCTCCTGCCCATGTGCACTGCAGCCTCTTTGAAACTGGCCCATATCCATGAGCGACTTGACCAATTTGTTGGTGTTGAAGTTGACTATGCGTTCTGGAGCCATATAGAAGTTGGACCCTCGGCAGACATTGCAACACACCAAGTCTGAGGACATGGCTAGCCCAAAGTCAATAAGAGAGACCCTCAACTCATTATAGTCCACTGGGTCATCATTTTTCCGAACATAATCCCGGTCATACGACACCATGATGTTTTCGGGCTTCAAGTCACAGTGGAACACACTATGCAGTGCGCAATGGTGGATGGCATCTATGAGCTGCAACATGCAGTTTTTCATGAGGAGCTGGCGGTTTTGTGTGGGCGGAGGATTGCTGAAAATCTGTCCATCAATTATGGCGCCAAAGAGATCTCCATGGGGGAAATACTCCATCACGACCACGAGGGCCGTGTCGTGCACAGTGTACACGTGGTGGAGCAGGGCGATGTTCTGGTGTGCATGCACTTTATAGTGGAGAGCTACTTCGGGAAGAAGTTTGCGGAAGGGAAAGAGAGACCCGAGCTTCTCACGGGCTTCTAAATCATGCAGAGGAGATTGTTTTTCTTTGGAAGAATCGTTTGCGCCTGCATAGAGGCACTTGCTCCAATCGCCTTCCCCTCTCTCCACCAACTTGTCCAAGTCCACCTCTTCCACCGCCAGCGGCAGAGCAAACGTCTGGTACACACGCTCCATGTTCTTCTCCGCCGGACCCCGTTCCCGCAAGAGGATTTTGGCGGCGTACTGTATGCCGGCCAGGTCCTCGACCAAATAGATCAAGCCAAAGGTTCCCGCGCCGATTTTGCGGCGGAACACATATTGGGAGTTGAGCCTTATGCCATTTAGACTATAGTCGGGATCATGGGCCACGGAGCCTTCGTTCAAGAGATTCAAGATGTGGAGGCCCATTGAATGCAGGAAGGGCAAAAGTGGAAAGCCAGACTCAAAAAAAAAAAACAACAGCAAACACACCAAGGATTGACGCTGAACACAGTCGATCCAAAATGAGCGACGATTTCAAAAAGAAGGATACCTCTAGTCAGCCTTCTAAACAAATCGGCAAGTGCAGGCTCTTTTCTGGGCCACAATTTACTCACGGTCCGGGCGGCGCACTATATAGCAGTGGGAATCAGGTGATTGCCGCGAACCCAAATGGCCTGATGGCCTGCATATGTCTGCGCAGCCACGATAAGACAAGTAGCTCTTTGCTGCGCTACGCCCCGTCTCGGCCTCCCACCTCCAAACCCCCAAACATTCCCATCAACTGCTCACCCAAACGTCCGCAGACACGCCAAACGTCCGCAGACACCCGCCAAGCACCCGCCAAAATCACCCCCCAATCCCACCCACAATTCCAAAAATGTCCACCACCCTCCATCATATTATTTATCAAGGATATACAAAATGGCCATTGTCTATACGCAGATTGTTTCGTGAAGGTATTCGATTGTGGATTTGGACTTGTGTGGATTTCTCATTGGTGATGATTTGGGGTCTTTTGGGAGTGAGAGTTTTGGGGGAACGTGGTGGGTGTGGGTGGTGATAATTTGGGGTCTTTTGGGAGTGAGATTTTTGGGGGAACAGTGGTGAGTGTGGGTGGTGAGAGTGTGGGTGTAGGGCTCGTGAGAATGTGGGTGAAAATGGTGGGTGAAAAGGGGGCGGGTGGTTGGTCGTATAGCTCGTGTTGGGCTCCACACCCATTGTCCAGACTGCCACACCCCTTCCCCTAACTCGGACTCCTACTTCGGCTAACTGCAACTGCCCCTATTGACTATGCCGTTATGAAACACCCGGAGCTGCATGCCCTTATGCTTCCACTGCTATCTAAGGACTCCGCTTCTGTGGAACTGTGTGCTAAAATGCAACACTACTACAATTAAAAGCAACACTACTACCTCCAACGCAACACTACATTACTACAGAGAGCGACACTACTTGGGACTATTGTGGACAGATTAAGCGATGACTGTGGACACTATGGGAAAAGAGGTACATCACTACTTCATGGCAGGGGGTATACTTTCTTACACTTAGTAAGTACCAGTGGCACTGATAACGAACCACACTAGCATTACCACTGGCACTGACTAACGAACCACACTAGCATTACCACTGGCACTGACTAACGAACCACACTAGCATTACCACTGACTACTGCTACTGCTACTGCTACTGCTACTGCTACTGCTACTGCTACTGCTACTGCTACTGCTACTGCTACTGCTACTGCTACTGCTAACTATACTTTGGGTACTAAGGATATAACATCCTATGATTCATAACCCTGGGAGGCACAGGCTATTAGTCCAGATCTTGCCTTCTGTTAACATAAGACTCGCCAAAGCCCAAGACTTTTTAAAAAACCGTCTCAAACATAGAACTGCTTGGTCCCAGAAATAGTCACAATGCTGAGCTCGAAAGAATGCCAAATGAGAAGAGACTAGCACCAAGCATAATGAAGCAAAGCTTGGAGGAGTGCTATTGCTTGGTTGTTTTGCTAAAGCTCTCTATTGTGGAAGCAGTACCACGGTGAAGTAGAAGAGGCACTATGGACCATGGATGAAGAAGCTACACCACCAGAACAAGAGAAGAACCAGAAAGAAGTGGGACATTGACTATGAAATCATGATATTATAAAACGGCCCATGACTACTGACTACAAAACTTACTGACTGACTACAAAATGACTGACTACAAAACTCACTGACTGACTACAAAACTCGCTGACTGACTACAAAACTCACTGACTGACTACAAAACTCACTGACTGACTACAAAACTCACTGACTGACTACAAAACTCACTGACTGACTACAAAACTCACTGACTGACTACAAAACTCACTGACTGACTACAAAACTCACTGACTGACTACAAAACTCACTGACTGACTACAAAACTCACTGACTGACTACAAAACTCACTGACTGACTACAAAACTCACTGACTGACTACAAAACTCACTGACTGACTACAAAACTCACTGACTGACTACAAAACTCACTGACTGACTACAAAACTCACTGACTGACTACAAAACTCACTGACTGACTACAAAACTCACTGACTGACTACAAAACTCACTGACTGACTACAAAACTCACTGACTGACTACAAAACTCACTGACTGACTACAAAACTCACTGACTGACTACAAAACTCACTGACTGACTACAAAACTCACTGACTGACTACAAAACTCACTGACTGACTACAAAACTCACTGACTGACTACAAAACTCACTGACTGACTACAAAACTCACTGACTGACTACAAAACTCACTGACTGACTACAAAACTCACTGACTGACTACAAAACTCACTGACTGACTACAAAACTCACTGACTGACTACAAAACTCACTGACTGACTACAAAACTCACTGACTGACTACAAAACTCACTGACTGACTACAAAACTCACTGACTGACTACAAAACTCACTGACTGACTACAAAACTCACTGACTGACTACAAAACTCACTGACTGACTACAAAACTCACTGACTGACTACACTACTCACTGACTGACTACGCTGAAATCTGACTGACCATCTGTGCATTATGTTCCTTCCATATCCTGGTACTAACTACGGACTGATCACTGACTATACATTATTAGATGTTCCGACTAACTGAGGCACATTACTGGAAGTACCAGAACCTGACCATCAGTTCCATATCTACTGACTAACCGGTGCATCGAACAATATCAATTTCTATTTTGGCACTGGAGTCAAATGGTCAGTAACTATGCGATCTCAACTGATTTTATCTGAGTCTAAAAATACTTGTTTACCATCCTGACTCCACAGGGCTCCACAGGGCTTTGTCCAATAGGAAGATCAGAATGAATCTGGTGACCCATATCTTCATTACATCAAACAATCCCCAAGAATCCTGCAAATACCGTGCATTGAGCTCAGAGAGTATCCCGTTCGGGAACATATTGTTTGTCAAAGAGGAAAGAATTGCCTTTTAACTCCGACCCCTCACCAAGTCATCAGAATACCAAAACAACAAGACTAACAATGATTACAAACCCGAAAAGCAATAAAGCATGGCAATACTAGTTACAATCCGTATCTGTCAGGGGTTTTCTGTCTGTATCTCAGTGCCTACTTCTGCTGTCTAATGTGTCTCCTAGCTGTGTGCATTTATAGCATATTGTTTACTGTCTACGGCATGGTCCAGTGCTGCTTAATTCACTGACTGCATACTTCACTGTCTGCATGCTCGTGATCTCCCTGGTTGGCCTTCGACAATGGTTGGAAAGATAATGCCGGGGGGTTTTTTGTGCGTCTTGCATATAGACAACGCCTTCGGTTCTTTCCGGGGTTTTAGCAGTGGCCTTATACAATGGCAGATTTCTGGACACGTCGTGTGTCAGTGTGTGTTTCTGCTGTGACTTCTACAGAGCAGTACTTTCTACAGCACCATCGCAAACAAATGGAGAGGTCTCACTACTCAGTTCGGAACCACTTGCACACTTGAGTGGTGCTCAAATTACTACACTTGAGGCCTACAGACTGTACTTAGACTCGTGCTTGCAGGGAGTCGTACTCTGGACATCTCCGACCGCCTGCATCATTGAATACTGTATTCAACGAGTCCATTCCAACAAGGTACTCCAAACGCACCGTCTTTTTCTAACATTGCAAGGTCTTCACGGCCTTATTGTAGAATTGGACTGGTCGTTTTGTTTAGGTACACATTATAAAGAGAACTGTGGGATTGATGATTGCTGGAACTGGAACTGCCAAACAACAAGCGGTTTGGTGTAGGTCTGAGACTTCTGGGACTTCTGAGACTTCTGAGACTTCTGTGGCTTCTGAGACTTCTGAGACTTCTGTGACTTCTGTGACTTCTGAGACTTCTGTGACTTCTGTGACTTCTGTGACTTCTGAGACATGAAGCCTCGTCCAATTGGTGAGGTGGGAACCAGTGGACTATCTGCTCAACTCCGGCTGAGGCAGAGAGTGGTTTGGAGGGTGGCCAGCTACTACGGTCCAAAGCTCTGAGGTGAAAGTTCTGATGCAAAATTTCTAGCACAGAAAGTTGGTAAAGTTGGAGAAACTCAATTATAAGGGCAATCATAAAGTACAGTATTTTTCAAAATTATTCAAACCACACTAGCAAATTAAGCAAACCAATACTTCAAAAAGTATCGTACCCTTCCAGTTCAGTTCCTTTCGGTTTTGGGCTGGTTTTGGGCTGGTTTTGGGCTGGTTTTGGGCTGGTTTTGGGCTGGTTTTGGGCTGGTTTTGGGCCGGTTTTGAGCCGGTTTTGAGCCGGTTTTGAGCCTTGACGAATAGTGACTCCTGAATTTAATACATATACAATAAATTGAAAACCATCAAACCAACACAGCAAAAGGTCTTGTACTTCTTCGCAGTCTCTCAAACCAAATAATCACACCAACGTTCATTAGAATTCATTGTGATACAATGTCAAATCTGGACTAATTTATATGCAGTACGTTTGGGGTTTTGCAATATCAATCAAGGGTTAAGACGAAAGGAACTGAAGTGTGACGGGTACGAAACTTTTTAAATTATTGGTTTATAAAGTGGGGTTTGAATCTTCGTGCGGGTTTGATAGTTTCGAAAAACACTGCAAGACAATTATCAGATTCAACTTTTCATCACATTGTTTTTTAATTAAAGTTGGTCATTTGGTTTGAAAGATTGTATGAAGGAGTACGTGATACGAGACGGTGGCCTTCCTGGAATTGTCCTCAGCTGCTGACTCAATACAAGCCAAGCTCGGCTCTGCTGCTAGCAGTTTCTGTGGGTCTCTCCCAAATTAAAAGTAGTCCCAGACCGGTGCCAAAGATTGAGTAGCTGAGTCCAAAGCATGTATGAGGGTTTCTATATGATACGAGGGTTATTGGATTTTTAGAGCCTTGCAAGGGTTCATGGGGTGCATCCGATGCTCGCACCTACACTGTAGGATGTTAATTCGCCTGTACTTTCGCACTTTTCTACATATGAGCAGTTTTGCAGTAATTGTCGCACAGTGAATGATTTAATACAGCAGTAAATGATTTGCAACAATGACTCAGTAACCAGTCGGTGTCAGTGATTCGTAGTTGGTGTCAGTGTGAAGCAACAGTGGATGATTTGTAGTAGTCACCTCCAGTATTTTCTAGTACTTCAGATTAGGTCACTTATATTTTAGCTGATGTCAGCCATCTCCTCACAATTGATACCGCACAAACCTGAACGGGAGTATATGAACGTTCTCTCTTCAATTCTGATAATGGTTTAGGACAATGCCCAACATGAGAGCTAGACTAGATGACTGGATGACTAGATGACTAGATGACTGGATGACTGGACTGGACTAGATGACTGGATGACTGGATAACTGGACTAGAGCTCTTAGTGGCACACCTTCAACAATACCCAAAATTGTTCATCACCTAGCATGGACTCTAATCGCACACGTCGCATGCTCCAACAAGTCAACAATATGAAGCTGTTCACACCATAGGGTGCTGAAGTTGAGGAATAGTACATTTGGAGACATTCCAGAAAGGGCCCACGGTTCCAGCACATGGTATGTTGGAAAGGAGGTACTGGTAACAGCACTTCTCTGTACTTCTCTGTACTTCTACTGTACTTCTACTGTACTACTACTGTACTACTACTGTACTTCTACTGTACTACTTACTCACTGTTGGATCATATTCTCTACCCAAAGGACTAGATCTCCTGTCCCTATGCCATTGTTCCACTCTAACACCACCATAGCCACTAGCCAACTTATACTACTACCATACCTGCATGTTAGACCCATACCACCAGGTACCGTTACGATGCTGATTCTTGCTACGTCAGCTATCTGTTTCTGTTGATTCGCCGATTTCGCTATGTCGACAAGGTGATGTGGACGGTTTGGAGTGCGCGTGAGCAGCAGCGGAGTGTGGGGTCATTAGTCCTCGTCTTCAAGTGTCCACTTGACATAATGTGTTGAGCCCAGGACTCCATCAAAGAAAGCCCCATTCGAATTAGACCCCCATGTATCCCGTCATCATTGTTTTTGATTTCCCTATTCCCACTGAATCACTCAACCGCGTACCACATCACAGACGCAATCTGGCCCAACTGTCATTCGATAGATCCACGAATTATAGATCCAAACTTCTAGATCCAAACTTCTAGTCCAAACTTCTAGATCCAAACTTCTAGTCCAAACTTCTAGATCCAAACTTCTAGATCCACGAATTATAGATCCAAACTTCTAGTCCAAACTTCTAGTCCAAACTTCCAGTCCAAACTTCCAGTCCAAACTTCCAGTCCAAACTTCTAGTCCAAACTTCTAGATCCACGAATTATAGATCCAAACTTCTAGTCCAAACTTCCAGTCCAAACTTCTAGTCCAAACTTCTAGTCCAAACTTCTAGATCCAAACTTCTAGTCCAAACTTCTAGTCCAAACTTCTAGATCCATGTCTCATTTGACCGAAAAAAACTACTTTCGCTTCCAAACTGGCCAAGTCTGTCAACATAAAATCTTCAACTGGGTCTCCTGGCTCTCCCTGCCAGTTAATAGAACTCGTGGCCGGAATGTTAGTTTCCATATGGAATGCTCTACCCATATGTTCATAGTTGACATCACAGAGCACAATGTGGAAACTAGAGTACTATGTTTATAGTCAAGAGAAACCAGAATCAAGCCAGAGCCTGACCAGAACAAAATCAAAACAGAGCCTGACCAGAAACAGTTGCGTAGCAGATTGTCCAGGAGGTTTTCTTTGCCATGTTTTGAAGGTGCATTAAAGGCAAGAAGATCTTCTGCTAGACAAAGCTAGGTGTATCAAATTCATCACAGAGCAGAATCAATGGAAGGCCCGCCAACACATGGGCCGAGTCAAGTGCCTTCAAACACCATTCTTCCCTCCATTGCCGAGTGCCATACTGATGTGTAGTTTCCAACTCTGATCCCCTTCCTCTCCCCAGCTTGAATCCAGATTCTGTTCCAACTTGAATCCCTTTTCTGTCCCAACTTGAATCCCTATTCTGTCCCAGCTTGAAGGTCTCCTGGATTAGCACACACTCACTACTAGAACCAGAGCCAGAAACAGAAACAAACTAGACTAACTCAAACTGGGGCTTTCGACATTAGTCGACTAGCCGGCCATTAAATTTGCACCCCCTTAAACCTCTAGACTCGTTATGGGCAGTGCACGACCTGGTTAGTAACATGTACTAATTGCCAATCACATGGTAGATAGTTTTGTGGAACTGGCCATTGGCGGGGAGTCTCCCAAAAATCATCACCACATCATAGTTAACTGAGACCTTGACCCCATGAAACTAACAGGACGCTTATATAACAGTTAAAATAAGAAAGGGGTTAGAGTCAAACCCCAAGGAAAAAAGACACAACACTAAGTAGCAGTGTCAGAATCCAGTAATTTTCAGCAATTTTCAGAAATTTCTAGTCATCTTCGTCATCTCATTGCCAGTATGACATAGACCAGTAGATTGCAGTAGGGAGTAGGGCTAGGGCTGCGAGCCACGTGACCGGGTCCTTTTCTGCACCCGTGCACCACGCACTATATAAAACGCGTTTTTTCCTTTCTTTTTTCACCCTCATATGCTGCTCATTCACTTTACCGCCCGTTGCCATGGTCGACTGAAGGGGAAAGAGTATCTAGATCAAGCTCGAAGTACGTCTCATACCGGATTGCCCTAATGGTGGGTTTTTTGGACTCTGCGTTTTCGCCACATCTCCATTCCTTCACTCTCCCCCTCTCCCTTCCTGTCTCTGTCTATACCTCGTCTTCCATCTGTTTTGTGTTAGACAATGACCAGTAGTCTTTCAGCGGTTCAGTCATTAAGATGATTCACTGAACGAGTCTTAAGTAGTGGACCATATACTCCATAGTTGATCCTTTGAATACTTAATAGTCTGAAGGGCCCAGTCCTGCGTGGCCTCAATTATTCAAGCGATTGAACTCTTAAAAATGAACTCTTAAAAAGCTCTGGTTTGTCAAGTGTCCTGCTTATGAAACAGTGCTGAGAGATTGGATCACTGAAGTCTGTGCACTACCCAAGGGAATCATAAACTTGTTGGCTGTAATAACCCGAACATGACAATGTATGTCTGTGGACGAAGTGTCTATATAAGAACGCCGATTTCCTATCTAGGGGTCAACTAAAACATCCATGACTGGAGACGTATATTTCTTTCTGGAACCAGGAATTGCTATGGGCCAATTCAACTATTGGTAGATTCACTGAACACTTGTGAGGGTAAATCTCTTTCATTCCTTGGTATCTTTTTATCATTGGTGTGTTTTTTCATTGGTCTTTTTTTTCATTGGTCTTTTTTTTCATTGGTATCTTTTTTCATTGGTATCTTTTTTCATTGGTATCTTTTTTCATTGGTATCTTTTTTCATTGGTATCTTTTTATCATTGGTGTGTTTTCTTTATTGGTGTGTTTTCTTGGTAGATCTAAGCACGTGTGCTGCAAATTCAGACCCCAGGCTAAGCTTTGGGAGATATGGCCGATCGAAGTCTGGTCTTTAACCCATTCATAATAACCCAGCCGATCCATAAGCCAATTGAATCCAGTTGAATCCAATTGAATCCAATTGAATCCAATTGAATCCAATTGAAGATCCATTGTCAGGTAACCCAAACCAGACCAATGGTCCATAAATCTATGTGCATCTATAGACTTCTTAATCAATCAATGCGCAAGTCTAGATTCAACCGAAGGTCAATATTTCTTGATCAATCTTATCATGGCATAGTCAGATGTATGGCTATTCTGATGGACCCGAGTTCATAACTTCTGCTTGACATTTCCCAGCGGGGGAGATCCCCTTTTTATAGTATCCCTTCACCCCTAGACACAAACACAAACGCATACACAAACGGAAAGATTAACGCATACACAAACACAAACAACACAAAGACAGAGTGGGGAATGCTGCAATACGTTCTGAAACACCTCGATCGAGTAGCCAAAGGCTTATCTGAAACAGGTGCTGTAGCCTCGCGCATATATTGCGCTTTGACCCCACTTTGCCTTTCCACATGCATGGCCGCAAAACTATAAAAGGATTAGGATCCCCTAGAAGTTACTTTCTGTTTGGTCCTTCTTTTGATCCTTCTTTTGATCCTTCTTTTGATCCTTCTGTTGATCCTTCTTTTGATCCTGTTCAAAGTACAGGTGGTATTGACCGTCGAATTTATGACCAATTAGTATACAGCCAAGTGGTGTTAAGAGTAGCAAAGTCCAAGGATGCAAGTTATGAGTTGACTATGACTATAAGTTGTGATTTGATTCAGGCTATAAGTTATGTTCTAAATATGGGCTACGTGACTATTAGATGAACTATCAAAGAGATGTCAATAAAAATATAGTCAAATTTGAAAAACTGGAGAAACACCAGGTACGGGGTGAGACTATGCAGACTGAATCTGATATGGCGATTTCTGAATTTCATATACTACAATTACTCAAAAGTGGGGAAAGAGTTGGACCCACCGTCTATAGTGACTAGAGTCGTCACAGAGTGCAGATATCCACCATTAGTGTTAGTGAGAGGTGCTTGTCCGTGGGGTGTTTCTGCATTTCAAAGTCGCAGTGCTTTACGCCAATGCTTCAGAGTTCCAATGTTCCAATTCCGGAAGCCACTAATTCTGAACTGGTTCAATGGTTGCCATGGGGATTGGACAATTTAAGACGCGGTGCTCATAACCAAGGTGGGAAAAAACAAGACTACCTGAAAAAATTACGAGCCCGCACTTCATGCACTTTGTTTGCGTTACGAACCCTCCAAATGCGCACTTTTTTGACATCAAATTGTGAGCCCGCCCTATGTTCCTAGGCGATTGTTCTGAGCCCTGCTTTGACACTGGTTACGAGCTCTAAATCCGAAAAAGGTACTGAGCCTTTACACATGAAAAAGATTACGAGCTCCTTCCCCGCTTTGGTCCGTTTGTTTGTCCGTCCGTCCGAACCCGGCCTCGGCCCGACACTCCCGAGTGCACATGATTCTACAAGTACATCCGGTCTACCAAGTCTACATTGATTTAGCTGCCCATGGATTATCTGGTCCCGTGTGGCTTGTACACAACACTGTGCACAGCCCACACTCTATAGTAGATATCAAATGCTCCTTCTCCGGCAGCGTCCCATGCTTCCTATTCCCAAAAGCGAAGCGTATATCGTAAATCGTAGCCACACCTCCCCCAAACACTAATCCATTCAAGTCAATCAAGAATCAGGATCACGACCAACATAAAGATCAAGATAAAGATCAGGAGGCAAGAATCATGTCAAGAATCAGGATCAGGAGACTTGCAATCTTAGGATCTTAGACACATTG
This sequence comes from Metschnikowia cubensis, assembly GCA_002374405.1. Classification (NCBI taxonomy): domain Eukaryota; kingdom Fungi; phylum Ascomycota; class Pichiomycetes; order Serinales; family Metschnikowiaceae; genus Metschnikowia; species Metschnikowia cubensis. Next base: position 62,661 of record NKZA01000055.1, read on the forward strand.
ACTGGTCATGATGATCAAAGATCATAAACCAAAGATCAGTAATCACAGATCACTGACCAGTAGTCAGAGCAAAACCAGGATAACAATCAGATCAGTAATCAGGAAATGATCAGATCAGTAATCAGAAAATGATCAGATCAGGATATAATCAGATCATGAAATAGTCAGGGTCAATAATCGATTCACAGATCAGTGAGATTCATACATCCATGATCTTCGATCACGGATTAATGCTGAAGAAGACTATTGCTGGTGGAAAACAAACAGCGGCTTTCCAAATCCTTTAAACTGGGGCTCAATGAGGTTTTGATGGCGGAGTTCCCATGCGGCGGACTCTTAAGATCCACCTGGGGATTATTGAGGATGGAGATGTTGAAGTCGGAGTTCAACTTCTCCTCGATTTTAAGTAGTTTCAGGTCGATCTGGCTGAGCACCGAGTCTCGGTGCAACACGAGGTTCTCGATGTCGTGCTCGGAACACCAGCCCGAACTCACAAGCTTAGCCTTGGACACCTCGTACGCCGTCTCCACAGACTTCTTGTGCTGGCTCAAGTATATCAGATAATCGATTAAGTCGTTGCTTGTGTTGAGCCTCGAAATGGTATCGGTGGAGTCGTCACCAGACCCTGACTGGTAGGGGTCTGCCGAAGACTGCATATTGTCGAAGAAGCTCTGCTCAATGGACACAAGGTTCTTCTTGGAGCTGGAGAGGTTTTCCGACAACGTGATGATGGGCAGCGGAAACGGCGGAGTGGTGGAGGTGGTCAGGTTGGACTGCGAAATGGTTCTCCGTCTGGACTTGACCATAACCAGCAGGCCCTGGCTGGACGACGGAATGTGTGAAGGCCCAACAGGTGTGCTGACGGCCGTATGGGTATTTTGGCCCATGTTGATGGCTCCCGAGCTGAAGGTGCTGGACCTCAAACTCTCTCCTGTAGACGACAGCAGACTGGCATCGTGTAGACACGTGTCTGTTTGGATGGGGTAGATCAAAGGCTTGCTTTGAGACGGCTGGCCAAGAGAAGGCGTAGAAGCACAGGCGGCCAAGTCGCCGATCGGGATGGCCTGAGATGACGCCGAACCCTTTCGGGAGAGCGAAAGTCTTCGGAGCCCATTTTTTAGGCTTTTTAATCGCTTCAACGGCGACGTATTAATGGACGTAGACGAGCTGGACTTGCTCAAGCCGGGAGGAAAGCTCGATTGCCCTGGAGAAGGCGGATCCATCAGCGGGAACGAGAACGGCGACAGGTCCATGGTGAGTGACAGCAAGTCCATGCCCTGGATGGACGCAGACGTTTCCTGGTGTTGCTGGAGCTCCTTCAAGGTGGAGGGAGACGAAACCACGCGAGGCAGAGCTGCTGGTCTTGCCTGGAACGCCAGAGACAAGCCAGAAGCAGACACACCGCTGGTGGTGGGCACAAGAGGGGCCACTGTTCGTGAAATCTCCTCATCGGATTCCGGCAACGGCGGGAGAAGCGTCTCGGAGTTGACGTACTCGTCTGTGGCTTCGGCAGGCCGCAACACGATGGCCTCTTCAGATCGTAGCATCAGCGCCGTGTCGGACTCTTCAAGCACGATTCTAAGGCCACTCATTGAATGCCACTCTTAGTAAAAATGACCAGAAAATAGCACCACTTATAGAGATATAGTGATCAATAGTACCACTTGGCAAAGATGGAGTCGATAATAGTACCACTGAATAGTACTATTTCCCACTAGTAATAGTACCCCTAGAAAAAGTACCACTAGAAATCAAGATCTCCACGAAGATGGATCAATAGATGGATCAATAGTACCTTATAGATGGATCAACAGTACCTTGTAGATGGATCAACAGTACCTTGTAGATGGATCAATAGTACCTTGTAGATGGATCAACAGTAGCTCAGTAATGATAAAGCAATAGTACCACTTAGTAACCGAGTTCTACAGATCCACTTAGTGATGATGGATCAGTAAACACTTGACAGGTGACTCTGAATAAGAATCAATAGTGCTTCAAAAGTAGCAATGACTGGATCAGGACACAAATAGAGCAGACTATGGCCACGAGAACTTGAAGCTGATCACTGAATATCTGATGACCAGTAACTATGAGTAACCAACGGAAGTGACGTGGCTTTTGAAACAAGGACCTATATGTGGATTGGACTGTGGCACAGACTTACAAAAGCACTTGTCTTAACAGATGACGTTGGCTTATAGAGTAAAAGGTATGGATGGATGGATGGAAGTATCAGACTTTATCTTGGTTGGATGCACTGACTCAAATCTTGGGTAAACGGGAAAACGGCCGGATCTGAACGAGTAGAAATGCAAGATTCTCGGAAAAAAAAAAACTCAGCGGGTTAAAGGCCAAACCAGAACCACAGCCACAGGCCTCGGGAAGGAGTCTCTGGGATTTCAGGGGCGTGTTGGTCGGGATGGATTTGCCGCTGATCGTTGCTCCAGTTACCGTGGGTGGGTCAATGGACAAGGCGGATTTGCAGCACACAGCGGAGAGGCCAGGGTGGCAAAAAACAGAGGCAGGACACGGATGGTTCGTGCGTCGGGTTTGGGTTGGCAGCAGCAGATATATGGGGAAATTGGAACCAAAACTCCGTGGGGATGTAAGCACTTAAGAACTGAAAATCTCAACATAAAAAATGCAACGCCAAATCGATGTGATAAGAGAGCCAGGTGCGAAGGCCAGGGCCTGCATGCAGCGCGGGCCTGGTTGCGCGGAGCTAGGAAAAGTGCGAAAGGCGCCCGAATAGCCGCCTGAATAGCCGCCCGAAATGAAGGCCCCGAAAAATAAATTACAAGCCCGATCCCATCACAATATGCCTGCTGGCGGGCTTATGTGGCGGAAGATGCACGTCTGCTTAAGCCGAGGTCCCGGTTTATGGGTAAGTTTGAGGGCGCCACACAGAGACTTTGTGCTCGGGTCTCGGGCATAATTTGGGGAAGAAGGGGGTGGTGCACAATGATAAAGTTTCGGGCTTGTTTTTTTTTCCGGCAAATTTGGGGTCATGCTGAGTTGTATGAAGCCAGTTTGAGGTCTGAGACGCGCGCGGTCATTCACACAGGAAAATAGCGATGCGCTCTGGCCTCCTTACTGCTTGGTGGCATGCATACTTCCTAAGCGTGCGGTGGATATTGTTCGAGTAGGAGGTGAGCACACGTTCTCTGGGGCCGAAAAGCTCAGGCAATATTCGCCGGGGGTAGGATTGTCGTCTTATTCTGCGACTCACAATGTCGCCTCGAAAGGAGAGAACACGCAAGCACGCGCAGGCACACGTACGTGGGTGCAAGTACGAGCACGTATCCGCACGTATCCGCACGTATCGGCAGGCATCGGCAGGCATCCGCAGGCATCCGCAGGCATCCGCAGGCATCCGCAGGCATCGGCAGGCATCCGCAGGCATCCGCAGGCAGCTGCAAGCCGTATCACGCACTATTTTGAGGCAATCTTTGGGTCGGGCCCCATTTAGACTCCCGCTCTCTGGGGATTTTCCCGGGGGCACGGTCCGCTACAAGGTTGGCATGTTGCTACTGCCACGCTAGTGTATGAACAGAAAAAGGAGTGCTCGGTATGTCACGTAGAATGTACATTTATGCCGCTTTCGGATTAAACATCCTAATATAGAAGCGAATGCTACATCATTGACCATGCGCGAGATTCCCCAATATGGCATAGTAATGGCAAATTGCCACTGCAATCCCCCTTTGGGGAGGTACGGGTGTGCTCGCCAAAGCGAATCCGACATTAAGCTCCACCCCACGTTGCATTGTGTTCTTGTGCTCTTGGCCCCGTAATGAAAGGTCGGTTCGCCTAAATGCCGTCCCCACACGTAAAGAACATCTGAGGACTTTTCTTGATAATGGCGCCTGGGAGGAGGAGTGTTTTCTGCAGGACCTTTGTATTGAGGTGGTGAGACCACCGCGGTGGGTCTAGACCTTTTGGGCGCAGAATGAACTAAACGGAATGCACATGCATGCATGATACAGAGGAGCGTGGCCCCGTGTGCAGTATAACCGCACATCACATCACTTTTCCGGTGGGCATTGGCTAAACTTCCGCGGTCTGCAGGAATATCATCACCTCGTGCGCAGATCCGGCAGACAAATCCTGCAGAACCTGCACATACCATGTACTCATGATGCACCAAGCTGTCTGCCCATTTTAACGTTTGCACTGTCGCATCTAGGTGCCATCGCCAAGAAACAGAGAAGTTGGGACCAGTGACATTTGTGAGTGAGATTTGGGGGTGTGATTTGTTCCCAACGCCTCAAATTTAGATCGTACCATTATCCTGCACTCAGCACACTAATGAGATCACACTATGTGCAGTGCGACAACCCTTTTCACGTGATCGGTCCTGCAGGCAATCACCGTACGGCATCTTCGCAGTCGCAAATTGCCCTTTTGGTCTGGTCGGGCTAGAGCGCTCCCCAGAAAATGCCCCATTGCCTGCAATCCTCAGATCTACCTAAAACACGCAGTGCAGCGCATTGATTACGTGCCCCTATGGCATATTTAAGCAGGTCTTCTCCAGCCACAAGCCTCGTTCAGTTTAGACTTTCCCAATCGGGCTAATCGTTCCGAGGCGGGTCTAGACGGGTCTCGCCAACTGTCCTTTCCAGCACATGTCCCGCCCATTATTAAGTGCCAATCACGCTTGGAAATACCACAAAAGTCTCTCTTGTCGTTTGTTAATCTCGCTTATTTCCATGCCAGGAAATAATAAACCAATCACACTGTACACGTATTCATGTAAAAGCTTGGGATCCTCAATTCATCAATAATTTGACCAATGTTCAATCAATAATTCGATTAATGTTCAATCATTAATTCGATCAATGTTCAATCAATATTCAATCGGCGATTCAATAACAATTGCAATAATCTAACCTTTTCAATCACCGACTAACATTTAATGTTCCCACGGATTAATTCTTGTTTGAATCAATGGCTCTTGTAACCAATCAGTGTCACTGTTTCAGTTAGATCACGTTGGCATATGCATCTGTTTCAGTCACTCATGACTAACCACTTGAGGCTCCACTTTGCAGCACTCAGCCCTTGGCCGATTAGAAATGCAATCGACTTCACCAATATCGTTTGCAATAGACAATTTGCATGGTTATGTGTAAAGGGCGTTGGTAATGTGAGGTTTTTCACCATTGGTGAGTGCGACCTGCACACAACACGGAGATACCTCTCGTTCAATCAAAATGACTCATACCAATTTATGTCAGAATTTATCGTCTCAAGGAGTCATCGTCTCAAGAATTGGTCTGGGAATATAAGTTGAAGCCTTGGTGGCAATTCTTTGTAGATTTCGCCTTAGGAATGGTTTTGGTGGAAAGTTCCCTTGTTAGCAAAAGAGTCACGTTTTTTGTGCAATTGCATCATTTTCTCAATTTGGGGTCATCTCAATTCAACCACTTCAACCACTCCGACTTGCTTATTTTGCTCACCCCATCAAACCTTGTTTTGTTTTCAATGCTTAGTTTTTTGGGTTCAATCTGGTGTCCATTAGCTGTCAATGTGGGCTTCTCCTATTTTTTCGTATTTTCATGCGCACGCCTGTGCATGCGATGCCAGATTCCTGTGCAGACTCTGAGAATCTGCGCCAGCGTAAGATAAGCTGCGGAACAGCCCTCGGGAATGTGGATGTTTCAGACCACAACGGCGCCATAGTTATTTCGTGGCTCTTATCACGTCACTCTCTGATGCTCCCAGAATATTCCTGCAGGAACAGATTCGGATATTTTGCTTTCGTTCAGGAACGTGTCAACCACACACCCCCAGAGATTCTGTAGCCACAAGCACACTTCTGGAGTAGGAAACTCGCTCCAGACGCTTATTCAGATACTGACTGACTCGTTTCACAAATATTTTCTGCTTGCCAAAATGACCATTACACGACCATTTGACTTCATTTGTCTTCGTCTTCAAAAATATCCAGTACACTACCATCGATTTTCATCCGTCTCATTAGTTGCCAAGTGGCTAGTGTAATCTGCCTTTGAGATAGTTCCAATAGTTCACCCGGATTGGATCATAAGTCAGCGACAAAGCGTCATAGATCTGAGTTGCCCGCGCGAAGTTCTTCTGCGTCTTAGCGATTGTTGCAAGCACTTCAAGAGCAAAAGAGCTCAGCACCAAGTCGTTCTCGAGGTCAGCATACCCGTCACAGAATTTCTCGAGCTCTGCAACATCATAGTTCATTTCGGCGTAGATGCCCCTTAAATAGTTCCAGGACGAAGCGTTCTGCGGGCTCATGGCGATTTTCAGCTTTGCGAAGTCGATTTCCGCCAACGCATCCTCTTTTGTTGCCAGGTGGCCCTTGAACTTCAAGAAAAACCGGTGGGTCCACGCGCTATTGTTCCTCACGTCCAACTCAATCAACTTGGTAGCAAACAGCAACTCGTCCGCATCGTCGTGGATCTGGAATCTCTCAACCAACCACTTTCTATAGGACCACACGTGGTGGTTCTTAGCATCCTGCTCAAGCATGACATTCAAGATAGGAAACTCTCTTTTGTACGAGAAATTGGGTGCGAGCTTTGCATTTGCCAAGATCTCCTCGATAATCAACTGACGGTAGTTCCAGATCTGGTAATTCTTCTCGTTCTCCAACGCAATGGCCTCACACCAGTCCAATTCCTCAAAAAGGTCTTTCTGGAGGTTGGTGATGATCTTAAACCGGTAGTGCCAAGTAGTGTAGTGAGAGGCAAGGATCTCAAGCACCTGCTCCGTCAACTGGAGGGCCTCCTCACTATAAACCTTATTCTCGAGAGACTGGTTGAGCGACTTCATCAACGCCGAGTATTCCTCGGTGTAGAGTATTTGACATAATTCCGACATTTTGCGGTTACCTGTGGAGAGGAAGAAGGAGGGTTGGCTGTAAATATATTGGGGTGAAACGTCGTTTATATACCTCTGAGGATGGCGTGGAGCTGAGGTGTTTCAGAAGTCGCGACGAGTCCTAAAGAGGAGACGACAATGGCGCATTTGTGTGCATACGCACTGCCAGTGGTCGCATTGCTTTGCGCATGTCGATTTGCAACCACTTGCATTGCTAGCCCCTTGTACGACTATATAATGAGGGCGATCCGCACTTTTCAGGAGTGGCCTAATTATCTGTATCCCTTGACCGGCTGCCAAGTCACTGCATAAACGAGATATGGATCTACATGTGCACACATACAATGCCAGGCAAGTGTCAGCTAAGGGTTAGTCAAGGATAAAACAAGGGTACCAAGGGTTAGCCAAGAGGCAGCAAAGGGATCGCAAGGGACAGTCAAGGACCAAAGAAGGGACAGTCAAGTACCATAGAAGGGACAGTCAAGTACCAAAGAAGGGACAGTCAAGTACCAAAGAAGGGACAGTCAAGTACCAAAGAAGGGACAGTCAAAGATCAACCAAGTGTCACCCGAGGGCAAGCCAAGATTAAGCCAGTGGTTAGCAAAGCGTCTGTCAAGTGCCAGTCAAAGGCCAACAAGGTTTTAGCAAAGGGTAAACCAAAAACCAACCAAAGGTTAAAATGTCATTCACCCAAATTTATCCTGCAGTATTAGTGCAATACAAATCCGTGACTTGACCTAGTTACGTATAACTGCGAGACTGGTCAATCAAACTTAGGGACCCATTTTAGGTATTCTTCACCCACTTGCCATTCTTCAAAAGCAGTTTGAATCAGAACTATCCTGGACCACTCAAATAAAGAACCCATTCCTTCCTTACCTCCCAAAAAATATTCGTTCCTCAACACAGTGAATGCTGAAGCTTCCCTCTTGGATGTGTTGGTATGGGTCCACGCGCGCCAACGGCTCGATGCGCCGCGCCCTGCCAACTAGGGACCGAATATGCCGCGCTCCATCTATTGCGACGGACATGACTCGGCAGCGGTTCACCCAGTTCGAGCCAATTACACTAATTCCATTTGTTATTGTGTTAGTGTATCTCGTGCTTGATTTATTCACGCCGAGAAACTCCCAGATCCCCATTGCCGTTAGTGCTGCAATTTTCACCTTCATGGTATCTCGCCTCAACCTAGTGGAAAAGCTTCATCGCGTGCTTGTGGAGCAGCGGAGGCGTCTTTCCCAGGAGCTCAATGCTAGTGATTCCGGAAGCGTCTTCTCTTCGTTATCTGGACAGTCCCAAACAGAACTCTTGCATGCATTGGTGTCGTTACGGGACTACACAAAAAACCTGAAGCAAATCAATGAGCGCCGCAAACGGCTCTTCAAGTTGATGTCCTGGAGGCAACAGAAGTTGTGTACAGAAGTGGGGTACTTAAACAAGTTGAAGAGCATTGATTCCAGCATTGACCAGAACCAATCGGTGTTTGATCTGGTAGCAGATGCAGTCAAGGAAAAGTACCAGATCACATACAGAGACATGGATGGTATGGACAAGCGCAGCCAGAGCAACTCGTCTCTGAATTACCGAGTCGTGGAGAGTCTCGGCCATTTCATCCGAGACTGGTCCAACTACACCGAAAAGGGCTCGGAGTCAGAGCCAGCACGCGATGAGTTCGAAATCGCTCCTCTCTTGAGATACGTGAAGGACCAGTTGGATACAGTTATCCCCCAAGAAGAGGCCAAGGACACGTGCATTATTGTTCCTGGTTCAGGCTTGGGTCGTGTGGCCCATGAGATTGCCACGCATAAGCCGTATGGTGCAGTTCATGCGGTGGAGTTCAGTGGGCTCATGCATGCATGCAACGAGTTTATTTACCTGAAACTGAATTCAAACGGGAATTCAACGTCGAAGGTTGATGTTCTTCCTTTTGCCCATACCAATCTGAACTTTCTCGACTCAAAGGCTCAGTTTCGGCGCATGAGCGTGCCCACGAGAGTGGAGAGACCCACCAACTTGACGCTCACCATCGATGACTTTCGGTACTGCAACATTCCCAATCGGGAGAGCTACAAAAATGTAGTGGTTGTGTCTGTATTCTTCATTGATACGGCGGAGAACATCATGGACTATTTTGACCGCATCAGCGACTTGACGAAACCCAAGGCCGGAAAAAACGGGTTCTGGATTAATTACGGGCCGCTCAAGTACGGCAGTGCTGCCCAGGCTGAGTTGAATGCAAGCGAGATCTCTGCTTTACGGAGAATGCTCGGATGGGCAGACATTTCCCACATTAACACCATTGCAAACCCGGAAACAAAGTATTCGGAAAATGGAGTTTCGGGCTACATCACCGATAAGGAGAGCATGTGGCAGGGCTACTATGGGATTTCAATGTGGACCAGTGGTCAAGAGAAGAATCATAGGAAAGTGAGAACAAGGGAGAGTCAGAAGGTCTAGAGAAAGGAAAAGGGGACTTAAAGGAAAATGAAGGGGTAGGAAAATGAAGGGAAGGAAAATGAAGGGGAAGGAAAATGAAGGGGAAGGAAAATGAAGGGGAAGGAAAATGAAGGGGAAGGAAAATGAAGGGGAAAGGAGGAGGGAGGAGATCAAGAAAAGAAGGTTGACTAAATACATTGAGTGGCCTTTGAAGAACTACTTTAAATCAAGTTTCATGATTCTTTAATGTACCGGTTCTTTGATGCTTCTATTGACTATTGATTGGTGGGGTTGCTGTTGATCTGCACCTTCTTGTCTTCACCTCCACTGACAATGCCGATGTCGGAGTCCCAGTCCAAGCCCAACACCTTGCCGAATCCAGACTCTCGAGCCACGGTGTACAAGGCCTTGTCGGCCCTGACATCCCACACCTTAACGGAGCCGTCATGAGAGGCCGATGCAAACATGTTGGAGTTGAAAGGGCACGCGGCCAAGTCCACCACGAAGTTGGTGTGACCCACAAGCTTGGTGAGGTGCTTTTCGGTGTCGCCCGTGACACGAGGATCGTGCAAGTTAATATGTCTTGCTGAGGAACCGGAGGCAATCAAATTGACACTTGGAAGTTGCAAGACTGAGAGCAACGAGAAACCTGTAGATCTCGTGTCGACACAACGAGACGTGACCAAATCCCAGGTTCTGATGGTGTGGTCCTGGGAAACGGAATAAGCGACGGTCGAGTCGTTGGAGTCGAAGATGACGCCTTCGACGGGGGAAGTGTGGCCTTCGAGAAGAGCCAAGGGTGCTCTGTGCAGGACCTGGGAGTCCCGAAGGGCCATTTTTCTTCTCTTTTTGACGGCGGTGGAAGCTCCTGGGCCTGATTCGTCCACGGAATAGGCTTCAATGGCCGTCATCTCCTTAGGGATTGTTGACCAGAAGCCCACTATGCTGTCGCTTCCTGCAGACAAGATGCGGTGGGTTTTCTGGCACACATCGAGATCCACCACTGGGGCTTTGTGGGCGTCAAGAATGGCCAAGGTCTTGGCATTCTCGGGCTCCGAGCCCTGCTGTTCTCCATCGCCTGACGTCTTCCACAACCTGAGTTGTCTATCGTTTCCTGCAGACACGATCCGGTGGCCATACACCCACTTGACTGCACGGATGGGCGCGGTATGGCCAACATACTGCTTTTGAACTTGGCCCGACATGTCAAATGTCCTCACCACACCATCATAGGAGCCGGATAAGATCTGCGGCTGGACAGTTTGGTTTCGGAGCTCAGCAGCGGCAGGCGAATTGCTGTTGAGGGTGTCTATGCTGGAGACCCAGTCCTCATTGTTGAAGGAGGCTAAGAACGAAGGAGGAAGAATGGCTCTTGTGTATTCAATCAGCAAGAAAGTTTCCGACGAGAGGCCCTTTTTGACAAGGTACTCATCCAATGAGGTCCGCAACAAGACGCCATCAATCAAGAAGTCGAACGGCACGGGTGTTTCTTTCTGCAAAAGATGGTTGACCACCTCGGACAACCCGTACCTCTTCAACAGCACGGGCACGAAAAGGGGGGCATCGGACGCATGGAGCGTTTCATCTTCTTCCTTGGTGAAAAAGCGGACTTTCACTTGGCTCTCGGACATTGGGCGACGGTTGGTGATAGTGGAGTTGTGCTCTGATGAGATGACTTGAAAAGGCTGCATAGTGCGAAAAATCCGCGCGCCTGCACCAAGCACAAGCACAAGCATAAGCACCAAATACCAAACACCAAATACCTAAACAAAAGTCAACAAACCAATCAACAAAAAAAACCAAGAGAAACTAATGATGATCAATAATAATGATGAAATGAATCAGTAACCTTGACTTCAACCAGTAATTACCACAATGGGTAGAATGATTATTCATTACCATGGAATTGGAATTAACGATGGATGAATATGGGAATGGAGGAATTGGTGTGCCTTGAGCTTTGAGGTTTGCCCCAATTTCATTTCCATGCTCCATATATTTTTGCCAAAAAGACACAGCCTTCATGAATATCCAGAGTTATGAATATCCAGAGTTATGAATATCCAGAGTTGATCACAGTATCATAGGATTTCGGTCCTTGTAACAGCTGGACTTCTGACCAGAAACTCTTGTATGTTTCATGATTTATGGGGCTGCATTCATCACTTTGTTTCCTGTTCCATTATAATGGTACCATGGCTTCTTTTGCACGGTAAGTAATTCAGTATGGTAACAATTCCCCTCGTCACAATAAATATTCTGTTCTTCCAGTTTGGGGTGTGATGTTCTTTGTCGTGGTAGATATGGAAAAAATTCTTCATGAACATCACGCTTCATAGAACTCCTCCATTGCCTCAAATATCTATTCTAACATCACCGTAAAGACCCTGTTAGATGAAAATCTGTTGTTCTCCCTCACGTTAATATGACACTTTCTTTGTTATTCCTCTTGCTCATGATGGCCCTCCAACAAGTAAGCATCCTATTCACACCATCGAGTTAAGGTATGAGTTTTGTAATCCCAGTTTCTTCTAAGATTGTATTTTGGCCCCAGACCTGTTATTTCTAAGAGTATCTGAATTCTCTCCAATGTCACCGTATTTGAACAGTCTATTGCCTTGATCCTTTTCTTGCCTTGATCCTTTATTGTCCTGTCCCCTTAAATTATCCGTGGCTCTGTAAATATTGGCAGCTAAGCTTCAAACATTGAATCCATAGGGAAGAACTAGCCACTCAATTCCCGAATCCTTAACGTTAAATTATGTTCATCTAGATTAAAAGCCCCCTTAAAGAATTGGTCAAGACTCTGTGGTCAAAAGAGGAGGGCACGGCGTAGTAGTCTCAAGCGATTAAACGTAGATCTTTTCTTCAACCCCAACCGTGAATGCCGGATGTACGAAACCGAATTCCTCTTCAACATGACATTTTGTTGCGGCAGTTTCTTTCTCAAGCACGACTTGACAAACCGTCGTATACGTTTCCACCGTCGACGTCTTGTGATTCTTGGTGGCGGGAGCAGCCTCATATGGACTCTGAGTTCTCTTGTCACTTATTTCCGGAAGATGTAATGATGAATATTCTGAATCTAATGGTGTGGGGCAAAGGTAAGGTAGCTCAAAGGAATTTCAGGTTTGGTTGACTTCAAACCCAGTCAAGTCTTTAAGCTCAGCTGATTTAGTCAAGTTCAATCAAGTTCAATCAAGTTCAATCAAGTTCAATCAAGTTCAATCAAGTTCAATCAAGTTCAATCAAGTTCAATCAAGTTCAAAGTTCAATCAAGTCCAATAGACGTTTTTCAAGCTTAGCAAGCTCAGAGGTTCAGGAGGTCCAGGGCCAATTTCTAGGTCAAGTCACGGACTAATTGTAAAATCCTGATTTTAAATGGAATGGCGGTTACCGTGGAGAAGACGGCTCTAAGCGAGGTTATGAGCTAATTCAAGTCTCAGAGCTTGTAGCAAATCTATAGGGGTAGCAAAAAGTGGGGTCCAAAAAAGGGGGTCCAAAAACTGGGGGGAGGCTGCTCTTATATAGTAATGGTTGCAAAGAAAAGGGGCGCGCAGGTTTGGAACCTGAAACAGCTGGTACAGATGCAGAAGAGAGCCGAGGGTTCGAAAGTTTGGCCAGGGGCATGTAGTTTTGGAGGATATGCACTTGGACCGGGAATTTCTTTTTAACGGAATTGGACCCCGGAACTTGTAGTTGGAGTACCGGTCGAACAGGGCTCATATTCATAAAGTCGCCTACTGCAATAAGACCCCCTTTTTGCAAGGTACAAAATATGTCATTTAGAACAGCACCTAAATGGGCTTGCTTCAAATCCGAGGGAATTTGACTTTTTTTATATGGTGGGCAATTGGGCATGGTTCCGGGGGTGACAGAGGTACGGATGTTGAGGAGGTACGGGTGTCGAAGAGGTACGGGTGTGTAGAGTCAGCGATGACTCCCCCATTCGCGCCAACAGCCGCATCCTCGAAATTGATAATTTAATCCGGGGCCGCAGGGACCCCCGAAACACCACACCTCGGATTTACAGCGCACCCAAAGTAAAAAGACTACATATGCAATGTCCCCCCACCAAATGTCCCCGGTACGCCACTTCCGGCCACAACTGAAACATGCCCAGAATCTCAACCCCCCCACGGGTCCACCTGCAGGCCCGGCATCGCGGCCTATATAAATGTTGATATTTCCGCGCTCCCCATCGACTTTTTTTTCTCTTGGGTTATCCCAATTCCTACACCCGCCCAAATCTACATAATGTCCGAATTCGACGATGTCCCCATCGAAGTGTCCAAGGTCTTCGATACCATTCTCGTGTTGGACTTTGGCTCGCAATACTCTCACTTGATCACCAGAAGATTGAGAGAGTTCAACATCTATGCCGAGATGTTGCCTTGCACGCAAAAAATCGCCGACTTGTCGTGGACCCCCAAGGGAGTGATTTTGTCGGGAGGCCCCTATTCGGTTTACGCTGAAGACGCCCCCCACGTGGACCACGATGTGTTCAAGTTGAACGTCCCAATCTTGGGTATCTGTTATGGAATGCAGGAGTTGGCCTGGATCAACGGAAAGGGCGTTGGCCGTGGTGATAAGAGGGAATATGGCCCTGCCACTTTGAACGTGGAGGACCAGTCGTGTCCTCTTTTCAAGGGTGTGGACCACTCGCAGGTATGGATGTCTCACGGAGACAAGTTGCACGCTTTGCCCACTGGTTTCAAAACCGTGGCCACCTCCGACAACTCGCCATACTGTGCCATTGCTCACGAGAAGGATGCCATTTACGGTATCCAGTTCCACCCTGAGGTCACCCACTCGGTCAACGGAAAGACCTTGTTGAGAAACTTTGCCATTGACATCTGTAAGGCCCAAAACAACTGGTCCATGGAAAACTTTGTGGACACGGAGATTGCCCGGATTAAGAAGTTGGTTGGACCCACTGCTGAGGTCATTGGTGCCGTTTCCGGAGGTGTAGACTCCACGGTGGGGGCCAAGATCTTGCACGAGGCCATTGGAGACCGTTTCCACGCCATTTACGTGGACAATGGAGTCATGAGAAAGAACGAGACCGAGCAGGTGCACAAGACCTTGACCGAAGGCTTGGGTATCAACTTGACGGTGGTGGACGCATCGGACTTGTTCTTGGACCGGTTGAAGGGCGTCACGGACCCCGAGAAGAAACGTAAGATCATCGGAAACACATTCATCCACGTGTTCGAGGACGAGGCCGCCAAAATCAAGCCCAAGTCCGGCCAGGAAATTGAGTACTTGTTGCAAGGAACATTGTACCCCGATGTGATCGAGTCCATCTCGTTCAAGGGTCCATCTCAAACCATCAAGACGCACCACAACGTGGGAGGCTTGTTGGAAGACATGAAGTTGAAGTTGATCGAGCCTTTGCGTGAGTTATTCAAGGACGAGGTGCGTCATTTGGGAGAGTTGTTGGGCGTTCCACACGACTTGGTGTGGAGACACCCCTTCCCCGGCCCAGGCTTGGCCATCCGTGTGCTTGGAGAAGTGACACGTGAGCAGGTCAAGATTGCTCGTGAAGCCGACGCTATCTTCATCGAGGAAATCAAGGCCGCAGGTTTGTACAAGGACATCTCGCAGGCGTTTGCAGCATTGTTGCCCGTCAAGTCGGTTGGAGTCATGGGTGACCAAAGAACGTACGAGCAAGTGATTGCCTTGCGTGCCATCGAGACCGTGGACTTCATGACGGCTGACTGGTTCATCTTTGAGGCCTCGTTTTTGAAGCGTGTTGCCTCCAGAATCGTCAACGAGGTGGATGGCGTCGCCCGTGTGACCTACGACATCACGTCCAAGCCCCCAGCCACCGTCGAATGGGAGTAGTGAGTTAAATCTGCAGAAGGAGTGGAGAGTGTAGTGAAGAGAGAGACGGGAGAATATGCAGAATGAGATAGACAATGTGGTATAGAGTAAAACCTCTCATCCACTAGCTGCAATACTGAAGCTATTTATATGGAAACATAGAAACTTACAGCCACAAACACAAACACAAACATCCGTACACTTCTTGCAGCCATGCAAAAAATGTCTATATATAAAGCCCTCCCCCCCATTTCACCAACATCATTCGTACTACTCTTTTTTTTTCCTTATCAAAGAACACTACCAATACTCGTGTGATACTCTTTCACTGGTCTATTGACTAATTTCTAACAGTGCACCCTGCTTATTTGATACTGGTTTTTTAGTCCACACTATAGATCCGGAGTTGATGGTCTAGTGCATTAGATTCAGAGTTGTTGGTTGGACTATGGGATCCGGACTTAATGGTCTAGTATAAGATTCGGAGCTGATAGGCTAGTGAATTCAATGCTGAATGGAGGGAGTGGGAATGGTATTTATACAGCGTGACAACCATGGGTCCATGTCTGATTGGTATTGTCGCCAGTCTTTTGGATTTGGGGAAACAGGGATTGACGTTTTAGAAGTATGAGCTCCCAGACAGTTCATGGCATCTAGTCATAGACAGTTGTTGGAAGTTGTTGGCAGCTTTAGACAGGCTAGACACACCTAGACAAAGCTTGGCGGCTATTCAAGTGTGTCTGATCTAAGTGTGTGATTAAGTGTCTGATTAAGTGTCTGATCTAAGTGTCTGATCTAAGTGTCTGGTGAGGAAGTCGGTGTGTCATCATCGAATCTTATGTCCGCCCAATACATTCTCAAAACTCTTGACCCAATCTTATACTTCAGCCCCTCTCTGCAGGATGCCATGCTTATTCCTTTAATGCCATTGAATTGTGGTTATTCATTCCCACAGAATGACTTCATCCATCTGCAATTCGAATTTGAATCCAGAAATTGACAGTGAAATGTCAAAGCTAGTACTGAGGCTATCATAAACCAGGATCCCGAAACCCCAGGAATTCCCCCATTCGGTAGAATCATGATTTTCAAGGTACCATGAGAAACATTCTCACATCCCCAGAGACACCGGATATTCGTTCATAGCCTTGTGAGGATTTCTGAAAGACTTCATAGAGAGACTCGACAGAGATACCATAAAGATTCAAGGCCTTGTGAAACAAAAAGAACTGGTCACGTGACCAACACCTACGTACACTCCCCCTGCTTACTACTGCCTCTTCTGTCTCAAGACTGTGGCCACAAGCATATCGTTATCGTGGGAGATGGAGAGGAGAAAGTCTTCTTTCGATAAAATGGGGTTTGACGGAGAAATTGGAAGGGCCGGAGGTACGGGTTTATAGACGATGGCCGGCCGGTTCCCTTTGGAGTGTCTGTACCAATTCCGAAAAGTGAAACCTGCCTGGTCTGCAGGATCCAAAGTCTTGAATACCGCCTCCTTAGCGGCCCAAGCCCCGGCCACGAATTGGTCTCTTTTGGCCGGAGGTAAGGATGTGTATATGGCGAGCTCTGATTGGTGGAGGATGCGGCGGAGGAACCGGTTGCCGTGACGCCGTAGCACGCCACTTATACGCAGTATCTGAACAATATCAACGCCAATAGCAATCACCATTGCCAACGGTCGGGTGTTGGTGTGCGATGTGATAACTGGGGTCAGGTGATGGTGTACAGGTGTACGGGTCCGCTGAGCGTATGTGCAGGTGTACGGGTGTATTTTGAACAGACCCGGTGTACATCCGTACACTTTGACATGAACCTCCGTACACCAATCATTCCTACACCCGATGTACTGGTGTACAGGTGTGACTCCAACTCACTTCTCCAATGGCTTCGTCTATCCCCGGCCCCGTGCCGCTCCCCCCATCTCGGTACGATCTTTCTACGTACTTCGGGCGTGTGCGCCACTGCGCCGACCTCTCGGACCCCTCGATGTTGCTTAATACGCCCAGTGACGTGGAACGTGCCAAGCACAAAATCTGGGACTATAAGAACGGCGTCATTCCCAAGATGACGCCCGACTTGTGGCGCCAGAAGAAGATCCTAGACTCCACGCTCCACCCTGATACGGGTGAAACCGTGTTTCTCCCCTTCCGGATGAGTTCCTGTGTGTTGTCCAACTTGGTGGTGACTGCAGGCATGCTTACGCCCGGGTTGGGCACGGCCGGCACGCTTTTTTGGCAGGTGGCCAACCAGTCGCTTAATGTGGCCATCAACATTCTGAATGCCAACAAGTCGCATCCCTTGACGACGGCGCAAATCGCCACTAATTACACCATGGCGGTGACTGCGTCCTGCACGGTGGCTCTTGGGCTTAATTCCGTGGTTCCCAGGCTTAAGAACATTCTGCCGGCCACACGTACAGTTTTGGGGCGGTTGGTGCCGTTTGCAGCGGTTGTTTCCGCCGGAATTGCCAATGTGTTTCTCATGCGGAGTGAGGAGTTGAAGAAAGGCATTTCTGTGTACGGAAAAGACGGGCAGGAATTGGGATCATCCCAGACTGCAGCCTGGCATGCGGTGGGAGAAACTGCAGCCAGTCGTGTGATCAATGCTACGCCCATTATGGTGATTCCTCCTTTGGTGCTTGTACGGCTTCAGAAATCGAGGTTGTTACGGGGCAAACTGAAACTCATGGAGACGGCCGTGAATATCGGCTTGATTTTCGCCACGTCGTTGGTTGCCTTGCCGTTTGCCTTGGCTGTTTTTCCGCAGAGGCGCCAGATTAGCGTTTCGGCCTTGGAGGACAAGTTCCACGATTTGAAGGACGACAAGGGCGAGCCTATTGAAGTGGTGGAATTTAACCGGGGAATTTAGTCTGGTGGTTAGGATTCGGTGGATGTACGACTTTTCTGACCGACTCCAGAGGATTTGATTGTTTTCGGGATCTAGAGACTTGTTGGCTTGCTGTTTTCGGGATCTAGAGACTTGTTGGCTTGATTGTTTTCGGGATCTAGAGACTTGTTGGCTTGATTGTTTTCGGGATCTAGAGACTTGTTGGCTTGATTGTTTCCTGGATCTAGAGACTTGTTGGCTTGGTTTTTTCCCGGTTCTAGAGACTTGTTGGCTTGACTGTTCCTTAGGGACCACTTCATTCCTTGTATATACCTAGTTCTCTTTGCCCAGCATGAGGTCAGGTTTTTGTCAGGAAGCACGACTGAGTGTGGGTATAGAGTGAGCAGAAGTGAAGCAACCCTCGGTGCTTGTAAAAGAGCACTTTCATCTCCGGTGAATTGGCCACTAAAAGCTGGAAAGCTAAGAATCCACGCCAGACCACTAAACATATGGAACAACATTTGATTACAGAGAGTTGTTTTCTAAGAGATGTCTAAAAGCGAATTTTTATTAATTTGCTAATGACTAGATTTTATTAATTTGTTAATAGCTAAATTTCAAATTGTGACAAATTCGTATCTTTCAGTATAAGGAGCCAGGAGAAAGATTTAGGCACTATATACAGGCGTACTGCATATAGGTTGCTATGCCAACCAACGTTTGGGAATATAAGGCATCGTGGCCATGTATGGTATTTTTTGAGATATCTGGAGAGATTGTCTAGAAATTGTCTAGAGATTGTCTAGAGATTGTTAGAGATTGTCTAGAGATTGTTAGAGATTGTCTAGAAATTGTCTAGAAATTGTCTAACTAAAAATATGTCAAATTGACAGATTGCCGAATTAAAGTATTTGTATAAAAAATTTACAGGTTGACATTTGACTGGCTAAGGATTATTAGAATTTCTGAAAAAAGGATAGTTGAATCGGGATATTTCCTGGTGTTCCATTCTATTAAGAACTGTCCATTAAAATTGTCGAAAAATTGTCCAAGAATTGTCCAAGAACTGTCCGCAAATTGTCCACAAATTGTCCACAAAAAACCACTCGAATCAGCCAGGCCAAATTAGACAAACCAACATTTCAAAGCAAATGGCGCCATGTTTCACCCAACCTTCATTCGTTCAATGTTATGAAATCGATATACCACTATTTACCTGCAGGACCAGCCAAGGATCAAAGCACACGGAACTGACTGGTAGTTTTTGAATTCTTGGTTTTTTTGCTAGTGTTTTTAACGTTAATGCGTGAATTTGAGTTGTTTTGAAAACATTGTTTATTAACGCATGATGTGTTTGGGAACTGACTATTGGAGAAGTTTCTGAGGAAGTATGTGGACCGACCAGGAGTTTTTCAGGAGCTGTCCAGGAGTTGTCCAGGAGTTGTCCAGGAGTTGTCCAGGAGCTGTCCAGGAGCTGTCCAGGAGCTGTCCAGGAGTTGTCCAGGAGTTGTCCAGGAGCTGTCCAGGAGTTGTCCAGGAGCTGTCCAGGAGTTGTCCAGGAACTGTCCAGGAACTGTCCAGGAGCTGTCCAGGAGCTGCCCAGGAGTTGTCCAGGCGCTGCCCAGGAGTTGTCCAGGAACTGTCCAGGAACTGTCCAGGAGCTGTCCAGGAGCTGCCCAGGAGTTGTCCAGGAGTTGTCCAGGAGCTGTCCAGGAGTTGTCCAGGAACTGTCCAGGAACTGTCCAGGAGCTGTCCAGGAGTTGTCCAGGAGTTGTCCAGGAGTTGTCCAGGAGCTGTCCAGGAGCTGTCCAGGAGCTGCCCAGGAGTTGTCCAGGTGCTGTCCAGGCGCTGTCCAGGAGTTGTTCAGGAGCTGTCCAGGAGCTGTCCAGGCCATTAGAAATTGTCTATTGAAGAATTGTCTATTGAAGAACTGCATATTGAAGAATTGTCTATTGTTGTCTAAAGATTGTCTATTGAAAGATAGTCTAAAGAAGTCTATTAAACGGATATCCGTCCAAGACATTCTCAAACTGTTTCTGAAGGTGATTGAAGAAATGTCCGATTAGGGTAGTGTCCAGTACTATCCAATCAAGGATGATTCTCTATTGGAGTTCTCTCTAATTCAAAGCTGTCCAGTGAGAATATTCGCTTAAACGTTGTGTCTGATCAGGGATTGTCTGATTGAGTTGAATAAGAGTCTGCTGAGGGTACGACTTGGTTGAAGACCAGTCTGATTCGAGGATTGACTATCAAAGTGTGTACAATCAGAGCCCTTCAATCAGTGGTATTTCTAAAGGATCTCGTTAAGCACTTCCGGTTAAAGGCCTGAATGGTTTGAAGGGTCTGACAGATCTGGTTAAAGGCCTGAAAGGTTTGAAGGGTCTCACAGATCTGGCTAAAGGCCTGAATGGTTTAAAGGGTCTGACAGATCTGGTTAAAGGCCTGCTTAAAAGTCTGCACAAGCTAGTGCTGCTGGTTCCAAGTGACTGCATGTTCATGCCAAGACTTCCAGAGGAAACAATGTTGGGTATTTGAAGAAGACACTGTTGAAGTTCACCGCTATTGAGTTCTGATCCGGAACGGTTATGTCTTTGTTCATTTCTCTGTCGTAGTTGTGCTACTAATGAGAAGATCCGTCTTGTGGTCACTTGTTATGACGCTTTAGGTAGAGCGGAATCCCCTATATACTTGGGATTCCGAGGACTCCTTCCTCCTGCACCGGACTTGATGAAACCGAGTCTAAAGTCATGCCTGACTATTTTTGACGCCAAAACCGGATGCAATATTAGTCTGCACTCATGCTCTCCTCGGAACCTTGAGGCTTCAGCCACCTTGAGGCTTGTCCAATTCCGTTTGCCTGCATACACGTGGCTGCACATGTCACATGTTCAACAGCATGTTCCAACAAGCTGAGCATGAGGTACTGTCCAATAATTTGAAGATAATTCCTCCTGAGCAAATCAACTGAAAACATACTGAACAGTCCTTGACGCAACAGCTCAACGTGACTCCTCAGTATGTACCTATCTTGATGAGACTGAACTTTTCAATAGTGCTCAGTACACAGGGCAACTCACATGGTTATTGAAGGCACCGCCTGAAGTGTAACACAAATGCTCAATTGGAATTGACTAATCTGGAATTGACTAGTGGTGGATGTAACAGTACAGCCACAGTACAGAGTCAGTACCAAATAAGTATAAGTACCAGTCTCAAATGTATCACAGAATTAAGTTTCAAACGAGGTTCAAGGATGACTGTAACATAACTGTGATTTATGCATGTTGATATTGAGGCAATTATCTGGATAATAAATGAGGTTCAAGTGAGTTTATCAGTTCCAAATGAGGTTCAAGTGAGTTTGAATTAGTTCCAAATGAGGTTCAAGTGAGTTTATCAGTTCCAAATGAGGTTCAAGTGAGTTTATCAGTTCCCAATGAGGTTCAAGTGAGTTTATCAGT
This sequence comes from Metschnikowia cubensis, assembly GCA_002374405.1. Lineage (NCBI taxonomy): Eukaryota > Fungi > Ascomycota > Pichiomycetes > Serinales > Metschnikowiaceae > Metschnikowia > Metschnikowia cubensis. The sequence continues at coordinate 84,068 of NKZA01000055.1, forward strand.
TCCAAATGAGGTTCAAGTGAGTTTATCAGTTCCAAATGATCCTCAAATGAATTTGAATCAGTTCCAAATGATCCTCATGTGACTTTTAAACAGTCGTGAATCCCTCTTGATGTTGGACTTAATTAAGAAGTAGTCAATGAGTTCCAAGAACTCCTTTTGACCGCAGGTTATGAGCCTCAGGTGTGAATTCAGAATATAAAACTGGGTGCCAGTTTGCGTGCGCGAAGGCGCTATATATACCCAGATTTCAGAATTGCAGCCATGCACAAACCCCGCTTTTGGGAATATATAAGAAGCACCCCCCCTGCTCATTTTTTGCCCCTATTTTTTACAGCTCCCCAGCCCCACCCTTTGCAACCTACATTTCAGTGCATACAGGGGTATGAATCGTATCATACAAGATGGTACTTATACAGGGCCGCTACCGCTTCTTATACTTTCTACTTGTCTGAAACTTGCACAGCTTCATTGTGTCAGCCCCATTGTCTAGCAATGGTTTGCATACAACACATTCACGGAACACCACCTCCATACATGCTAGGTACTCGTTGACGGTCATAGTACATAGTACTTGGTGTAGTGTAAGTGATTCAGACTATAGATAATATATAATGTAGGGTATAATATTACGGGGTATTTTAGTTGGAGTAGAGTAGAGTAGAGTAGAGTAGTAGAGTAGAGTAGTAGAGTAGAGTAGAGTAGTAGAGTAGAGTAGTAGAGTAGAGTAGTAGAGTAGTAGAGTAGTAGAGTAGTAGAGTAGAGTAGTAGAGTAGTAGAGTAGAGTAGTAGAGTAGAGTAGTAGAGTAGTAGAGTAGAGTAGTAGAGTAGAGTAGTAGAGTAGAGTAGAGGAGTAGAGTAGAGTAGTAGAGTAGAGTAGTAGAGTAGAGTAGTAGAGTATAGTAGAATCAATAGACCTATCAGGTCTACTATGCCCATGTTGAAACCCTGTAGATGGTTCGGGTCCTCTTTACAGACTGTATCCGTATATGCAGGACTGGTATAAAAGGTGCCTTGGTTCCTCTAGGACGGAGCATTTCGAATGAACACAGTAAACAGAGCACCAGACAAAACAAGATTCAAACATACCCTAGTAAATATTCTTTTCAACATTGTGTGGGAATCTGCGTTTTAGACGTTCCACTGCATGTTCAACTGACACCACAGCATTTGGTACCCCATAAATCCACTCTTCTTGATATTCTTCCAGACAATTCAAAAAGGGAAACTGCTAGATATCAGGCTCCTGCATACTTCTCCCCAGCTTCACCAGTAAGCCCACTCAGCACCCAGCAACAGACCAATAGCAGCCTCGATGGAGTCTCTGGTTACGAGCCCCGCAACCCCGGCCTGCGTAAAGTACTGTTCCGTCTCCGGCGTAGGCACAAGCATGCCCACACCCTTGCCTCCCAACGCAGTGCAGTACGTCTCCAAGCCCATAGCCTCAAACTCTTTTTGGACGGCTTCCACCTTGGAACCAGCCACCCCATCCTCCAAAATGGTAAGCGCACACCCTCCCCCACCGGCGCCGGTCAATTTTGTGGCGCCCACACCGGCCCGGTCGGCCACAATTTTCACCTCTTCAAGACTCGGGTGCGACACGCCCAAGGCTGCCAATAAACCATGGTTTATAGCCACCAATTGCCGTAAACGGGCCCGGTCAAGAGGGACGGCCTGCATGGTGGCATGCGCGTCCTGCACAATGTGTCCCATGGCATCAAGAATAGCCCCACTAACTTCCGGAAACTTCCCATGCTGGTCGGCCACGTGTCCCACCAACGTAGCTGTGCTGCGGGGCACCTTCGTGTTGGTAAGCAAAAGAGCCAATTCGGGAAAGTGCTGCAAGTTCTGACGCACGCCGGCCTTCTGTGCACGCTGGTACAACACAGCTCCGCCGTAGGTGGCCACAGCATTATCGATTCCAGAGGGATTGCCATGGAAGCACTTTTCGCCAATGAACGCCCACAGATCAATGAAGTCGGAGGACGCGTGGCCCAGGGGGCTTGCGGAGGGTGGGGTCACGTGACCACCAACTATAGCCATGCCTGCAGATAAGCTCACGGACACGGCGGCAGAAGAGCCCAAGCCTGCACCAATAGGAAGCGTTGAGCGGATGGAAAAGCGTCTAGCGGGAGTCTCGGAAGTGCACATACTCATGTACATGTAGAGAAAGCACCTGCAGGCAGAGTAGTGGAGGCCCGGTGTGCAGGAGCGAAGAGGGTCTTCCAAGGCCAGCAAGATGTCCGGAACGAGGTCCGAGGGTGGGCGTGGTCTCTGGGCGTCGTCGTACGTCACCAACCCCCGGATCTTCTCCCACGGAAGCTCCAGCACCGCCCATGCGGCGGAAATGTCCAAATCAGGAAAAAACAACTCTATCTGCCCAGCATCTTCCCCCGGCTCCACGAGCATGTACGCCCGAAGCGACAATGCCGCCGCAATCGCCGGTTTGCCGTACACGGCCAGATGTTCGCCGAAAAGAATGGCCTTGCCTGGAGCGGAAACGTAGAACGACATGGTGCTCAGCCGGTGCAGTTACAGTTTTTGCGTGACGCTGTGTGGGCCTTTGTTGTGTAGTCTCGTCAAAAAGCGCGCGGCCTCACTACAGTGTTTCTGAGCTACCGTGTTTTCCAAAACTATTTATATTTAAACCCGCACCATAAACTGATTCAAACCACACTAGCAACTTATACAAACCAATAATTTATAGAGTTTCGTACGCCTTTCACTCCATTCCGTCCGTGTAGACCCTTGGTTGATATTGCGACACTCCTAAATGACCTCAAATGTACTACACTGTTTTTGAAAACCATTCAAACCAACACAGCAAAATGTTTCGTACTCCTTCGCACAAAATCTTTCAAACCAAATGTTCACACCAACTTTCATTAGGATTCAAGATTCTGAAATCGTCATTCTAGAGGATTGCCATAGATGACTACATTTGGGAGTCTTACAGTACCAGTGAAGGGCTAGGACTGACGGAACTGAACTGTGACGGGTAGGAAACTCTCTAAATTATTGGTTTGTATAATTTGCCAGTGTGGTTTGAATCTTTTTATCGTGTGCGTTTGAATAGTTTCGAAAAACACTGTACATATGAGGCAATCATCCAGATTTAACATTACAGGATAGTGAATTCTGGAAGTTGGTGTGAACATTTGGTTTGAAAGACTTTGTAAGGAGTACGAAACATTCTGTTGCGCTGGTTTGAATAGTTTCGAAAAACACTGTACATATGAGGCAATCATCCAGATTTAACATTACAGGATAGTGAATTCTGGAAGTTGGTGTGAACATTTGGTTTGAAAGACTTTGTAAGGAGTACGAAACATTCTGTTGCGCTGGTTTGAATAGTTTTCAAAAACACTGTAATTCACACCAACTTTAATCAGAATTCAATGTGATGAAATGTTAAATCTTGAATATGGAGGTTTGCGTCATATCTACATTTTGGTCTTGTAGTACCAGTCAAGGCCAGAACGATCAGAACAGAGCTGGAGAGGGTTCGAAACTTTTGAATTATTGGTTTGAATCTTTTTGCTGTACAGTGTTTTTCGAAACTGTTCACAGTGTCTTTCGAAACTATTCAAACCCGCACCATAAAACGATTCAAACCACACTAGCAAATTACAGTGGTTTTGAAAACTATTCAAACCAGCGCGATAAAACGATTCAAACCACACTAGCAAAATTCAACAAACCAATATTTGAAAATGTTCCATACCTCTCCAGTTCAGTGCCGTCCGTTTTGCCCCATCACTGGTACTGCAAAACTCATAAATATACTACATCTGAGGCAAATCTCAAGATTTACCTTTCAGAATAATCTTTCTAATGAAGGATGGTGTGGAACTTTTATGCCATGGTTTGAAAGACTGGGCGAAGGGGCATGAACCTTTTTGAATCATTGGTTTGTTTAATTGTGCCGCGTTGGTTTGAATAGTTTCGAAAAACACTGTACTCCTTCGCACAGCCTTTCAAACCAAATGTTAACCCCAACTTTCATTAGAATTCAATGTGATAAAATGTTGAATCTGGACGACTGCCTTACATGTAGTACATTTGGGGTCATTTGGGGGTCTTGCAATATTCATCAAGAGTCAAGACGGATGGAACTGGACTGGAACGATTTAAGTTATTGGTTTATATAATTTGCTAGTGCGGTTTGAATCGTTTTATCGCACTGGTTTGAATAGTTTTGAAAAACACTGTATTGTTCAGAGTCTGCTCAGTCCTATTCTCCTTTCAATGGCCTGCGTACAACATATCCACGAAGTACCTTACCTCCCTACACGCTAGGTATTCGTTGACAGGACGAACCTTTTTGAATGATTGCTACGGTATTTCTTAAAACTCTTCAAACCTGCAGGATATAACAATTCAAACGACACTAGCAAATTAAACAAACCAATCATTCAAAAAGCATCGTAGACCTTTCACTCCAGTCCCTTTCGGGTTTGACCTTGATTGATATTGAAAGACTCCCAAATGTCCTCAAATGTACTAAATATAAGGCCATCGTCTAGGTTTAAGATTTCAGAATAGTGAATTCGAATGAAGAATGATGTGAACATTTGGTTTGAAAGTGTGCCAAAGAGGACGAAACATTTTGCCCTGGTTTGAATAGTTTTCAACACTGTACTCCTTTGCAGTCTTGCAAACCAAATGTTCACACCAACGTTCAATAGACTTTAATATTCTGAAACCTTGAATCTGGAGGACTGCCTTATATGTAGTACATTTGGGGACATTTGGGGACATTTGGAGTCTTGCAATACAATCAAGGGCCAAACGGACGGAACTGAACTGGAGAGGTATCAAGCATTTGAGTTATTGGTTGTTTAATTGCTAGTGTGGTTTGAATTGTTTTGCTCTGGTTTGAATAGTTTTCAAAAACACAGTATACTCCATTTTGGTAGTGTGGTTTGAATCGTTTTACAGTGTTTTTCAAAAATCAAACCCACAGAAAAATGTTTCGTACTCTTTTGCCCAATGTTTCAAACCAAATGGTAATGTTTCACACCAGCCTTAAAAATTCAATACTACAAAACACTATACTACAAAACATTATACTACAAAACATTATACTACAAAACATTATACTACAAAACATTATACTATACTATACAAAACACAACCGTACCAGATTTCTTAGACCCATTTACCCTCCCTTGTTTAGTACTTAGTCCTAATTGGATCCTTATTAAAACCATAATTATTTTTAATATACTTGGACTTGGAATTTTTAGATACTTAAAGTATATGTGAAGATTCGCATCTTTCCATTCATCTCTGTTTAATATAGTAGGCTAGATGGTATGTTATTTGATACATTTATGCCTTACTGATACTATGCTCATTGGTGGTTCCTCAAAGAAAGAAACTGGACCGGCTTTTTTTTTTTTTTTGAGAGAAACGTGGCATTCGAAAATATTCATCAGAACAAGGATTGTCTGGAATATTCGAAAGGGAACTATGGGAAAGAGTAGGTTTTATAATAACTCTATAGTCAGGGCCCTACATACGGAGTATCTAACAACTTTACACTGTACTATACACTGTACTATACCCTACTTTNCATACGGAGTATCTAACAACTTTACACTGTACTATACACTGTACTATACCCTACTTTAAGCTCTACTTTTAGCCCTACTCTAAGCCCTACTCTTAAGTATAATACTATACACCAGGATAAACACTAAAGTATAATACTATACACCAGGATAAACACTAAAGTATAATATCCATACATGATTTGCCGTGTGAGATGAAATTGATCTGATGATTGTCTTGTAATTTAGGAGTCTTGCAATATTAGCCAGGGCTCAAAACCGGCTCAAAACCGAAAGGAACCGAACAAAAGACGATACAGTGTTTTTGAAAACTATTCAAACCAATGAGACAGAATGTTTCAAACTGGCCCGACAAAATGTTTCAAACCAAGAAGATAGAATGATTCAAACCAGTGCCACAAAAAGATTCAAACCAATAATTTAAAACGTTCATACCTCTCCACTTCACATCCGTCCGTTCTGGCCCTTGACTGGTACGCAAAATCCCAAATGTAACATATGGCGCAATCCTCCAGATACAAGATTAAGAATATTGAATTCTGATGAGTTGGTGTAAACATTACGCCATTTGCTTGAAAGACTGTGCGCAGGGTTACGAAACTCTTTTAATTATTGGTTTGTTTAATTTTGCTAGTGTGGTTTGTTTAATTTTGCTAGTGTGGTTTGAATCGTTTTTCTCGCTGGTTTGAATCGTTTTTCTCGCTGGTTTGAATCGTTTTATCTCGCTGGTTTGAACAATTTGCTGCGTTCATTTGAATAGTTTCAAAAAGACTATCGTACAGTGTTTTTTAAAACGATTCAAATGAACGCAGCAAATTGTTCAAACACACTAGCAAATTTAAACAAACTGAGAAGTCAAGGGGTTCGTACTTATGACCAAAAAAGCTAAGGATCAAGGAAATAAACTGTTTATGTGAAGTCTTAATAAAATAGTCAAAACGGAACTTTTTGAATTCTTGGTTAATTTTGTTAGCGTGGTTTAAATTGGTATAATGCGCGGGTTTCAATAATTTTAAAAACTCTGTATCGCGGTTTGAATCGTTTTCAAAAACACCCCTTACTCGTTCAAACCAAATGGTAATGTTTCACACCATCCTTCATTAGAATCACTATTCTGAATGTAAATCTTGGGAATTGCCACTTATATATCTTTATGAGTCTTGCACTACAATCAGGGGTGAAAACGGACGGAACTGAACTGGAGAGGTATCAAGCGTTTGAGTTATTGGTTGTTTCATTGCTAGTGTGGTTTGAATTGTTTTATCGCAGGTATAGTTTTGAAAATACTACTTGGGCGTGCGATACACTCATGTGAGGTCTCAATAATTGTCACGCTAGTCTGAACCATTCATTTTGGCTCGACTCTTATGGCATGGGTTTATTCTGGCAGTTATGTTCTTTATGACACTGATTGGCTGACACTGATTGACTGACACAGATTGGCTGACACAGATTGGCTGACACAGATTTGACTCTGATACAGCTTTGAGTGACACTGATTCACTGACACTGATTTGACTGACACTGATTTGACTGACACTGATTGGCTGACCCGGATTTGACTCTGACACAGCTTTGACTGACACTGATTGGCTGACACTGATTTGACTGACACAGATTGACTGACACGGATTTGATGGACACGGATTTGACTGACACAGATTTGACTGACACAGCTTTGACTGACACGGATTTGACTCTGATACAGCTTTGACTTTGGCACGTTATGTTCTTTATCGCACGGATTTGACGGACCCGGATTTGACTGACACGGATTTGACTGACACTGATTGGCTGACACGGATTTGATTGACACTGATTTGACTCTGATACAGCTTTGAGTGACACTGATTCACTGACACTGATTTGACTGACACTGATTTGACTGACACTGATTTGACTGACACTGATTTGACACTGATACAGCTTTGACTGACACAGCTTTGACTGACCCGGATTTGACTCTGATACAGCTTTGACTGACACAGTTTTGACTGACACTGATTTGACTGACACAGCTTTGACTCTGATACAGCTTTTACTTTGGCACGTTATGTTCTTTATGACACTGATTTGACTGACACTGATTCGCTGACACAGCTTTGACTCTGATACATGTTCTGAAAGCCTGGGTGACCTCTTTCTACACTAGACCTCACCCTCTCACCCTCCTCGACGAATTGCCGTAGCCACAACAGGCAGCCGCAAAGTGGGGCTTTGATTTTCAGAGCAAACGGTTGAACTTGAGGCATCACATGTGAGTAACTGCATGGGATGAAGGGATCAGTCCATGAGTGTACTGCATGCACAAGTGAAACAAAGAAAAGCCTCGTCTAGCTCTTGTCTGACTTTGACTTTATGAAACAGCTTTGACTCTGACGGCTTTGACTCTGACGGCTTTGACTCTATGACACGTGTTCTTGGATACATTTATGCCTAACTAATAATTTGCTCGTTGATGGTTCCTCGAGAGAAACCTAGTGGCTTATATCTTTGAGAGCTACCGGAAAACCTTCTCTAGAACAATGTCGTTCTCGAAAGTCAAAAGAGGACGTCACTTTGTGCAGCAATGGGAGGGGCATTTGGAATGGCCATTCTACGATCGGACAGAGTAGGTTTCATGGATCAGCACGGGTTTAATACTTTATGACGGGTACTCTATGACGGGTACTTTATGACAGGGGTACTTTATGACACGGTACTCTATGACGGGTACTTTATGACACGGTGCTTTATGACACGGTACTCTATGACACGGTACTCTATGACAGGTACTCTATGACACGGTACTCTGTGACGGGTACTTTATGACACGGGCTTGATACTTTGAAAAACACCGTACTCAAAGATGATACTAGATTACTCTCCCATGTACCGAAACCCACTAGCTCCGTTTCGTGCTGGACGATCTGGACTATATTACTAGTCACCCAACTGATAGACTTGTTGAAGACCTAGGCTGGCTCTACGGCTAGAGGTACAGTGCTAGAAAGTGGACTTTATTCATAGACACTGAAGTACCGGTGTAGTACCTGCCACTGGATACTGCAGAGTGTCCATTATTGCTGGGCTATGGTTCGTCCTCCTATGTACTATGATCTCTAGCATTCTACCCATTCTACTTTTTAACTATACTCCATTCTACCTTACTATACCCCATTCTACCTTACTATACCCCATTCTACCTTTAACTATACCCCATTCTATACCACCATTTGAACACACACCTAGTGCTTTCTATCGTGGCTCTCCAGATCATCTTATGATTTATCCACGTCTCTGTTTCAGTATGTATCATTACCACGTGGTCGTTCCTCTTGCGTCTCTCCTTCATGCCTCAACTAGTACCTTGAGCTCCGAGATATCGTTGATCAAGGCCTTCACAAACGTATGGTACTTTTCATCAGTCCGACTCAACAAAAGCTCTTCGTCTGGAGAACTGGGCGAGATGCGCGAGGCCAAGAACTTCGGGTGCTTCAAGAGATTGCTGACGAAATCCCCGAAATGTGCCCGTTTCTGAGGCGTATCGAACCCGGGGAGAATCGACATGTCCACCTCTGCGCTGGACGAAACACTGATGCCACGTGCACTGCTGATCTCATGCAACATCTTGTAGATATAGAGAATCTGCATGGTTTCAAACGTGCCGGCAGTGGACACATGAAGAGAGGCCAGGTCTTTCGTCCACGCACCGGCACACGACTCGATCTGCTTCTGGAACGCCCGGATCGTCAAAATCACCTCCGAAAGAACGGCTTTCTTGGCCAAGCACGTCACCACTATGGGTAAAATGCCGTTGATCCAGTTCCGGTGCAACTGCACATTGTTCTCCACCGAAACACCGCCCTCCTTGAATGGCCTGGAGATCATGCTTTCCCGAATCACTGTAAACAAGTTGTACTGCGCCAAATTGTCACAGAATTCGTCCAAACTGAGGAATTGTTGGATGAACATCAAACTGAGCTGGGCAAAAACGGGCTCGTTGTTCCCAACAAACACCAAGTGGGAAAACGTGTGGAGACTGCAGATAGCCTCCACGCTCTTGTTTCTTCGGAGACTGGCCATGATTTCCGACTGAAGTGCCCGGGAAAGGTTCATTTGGGTGAAGAGTTTGAGGATTGAAAGAATGAGCTCGAAATCTCCAACCGTCTCGCCCACCACTTTATCCTGGCGGTCCGGAGTTTTTCCCACTTTGGTCTCTACCGTTTTCCGCTTCAAGTAAACGTGGTTTTCCAACTGCTCGATGAGCCCTCGGGTGCCGGAAGAAACCACGAAGTCAAACACCTTCATCAAGATCTGGTGGTTCAAGGCCACCATCTCCGAGTTATGCCCGATTTGGGAGAGCGACACGTATAAAATCCGTAACAACGATCTGTACGAGTACTCGCTCGAATTGGCGGCCTGGAAATTCAAATACCCCACGTTTTCATCTGCCATCAACGCAAGACTGGCCTCCACAATAGGAATAGCTTGCGAACTGAAACTCGTTCCATTGCAGTGTCCGGTATAGAGGAGCAAAAAGGCCAATTCGATCTTGGCAAAAGCTTGTTGCTTATAGAAGTCCTGCGTATAAGTATCTCTTGGTTCCCGGATCGTCAAAAGCTGGAAAGCTGCTTTGGAAAATGACCCAGAAATCGTTTGTGGGGATCGACGACATAACGTGGTTAGGAGCCCGCCCATAGACTTCCCAAGCGAGTGCTGGGCATTGTAGTGCTGGATATTGGCTCCACAGTGCATGATTTTGTGCCGGATCTCGGGCCATTTGGCGTGTTTCCCGAACATCGCCTCGAGCACTTGCAAATCATACACTTCCTGCATACCGAACTGGTTTCTTTGCTTAAAGGAAACGGCGAAATCCGAGAGATTGAACCCGGGGAAAACGGTCGCAAACTGCACATTCACCTCATCATAAAGCACAGAGTTATAATCCGAAACGGAAAAGAAATCCGGGATCCGGGCCAAGAATTCGGCTCCGGCCAAATACTCCACAATGGCCGTCCTGCACCGATCGTTTTTGCTGGTGAATAAAATAAGCGATAAGGTCTCGGCAATCTTGGCATAGAGTTTGCAATGGTAAGAAGCGCGGTACAACTCTTCACACACGCCCCATTTTTCGTATTTCTGTGCATCCGATTTCCTCCATACTTCCTTCTTGGCGTCTTCCTCTGCATCCTGCTTTTTCTGGAAACTTCCCATCATAGAAATCAACTCCTGTACAAAGATATCATCACTCTCCTCATTCCGGGCTATCGTCCACAGGCTAAAGGCTAGCGATACTGCATCCAAGAGGTGGACGGTCACTGCAGGCGGAAGGTAATTAATATCATTGATATTGCGCTTCAAAATCGAAAGCAACGAAACGGGTTTCCGAGGCGCCTGTTTTTCGCCCACCACTTCGCCGAAAACGTCTCTTCCACTGATAAAAAACACAGAGAGCCCTTGCTGGTTGGCCTCCATCAACGCACAGAGAAATTTGTAGATGGGAATTTTGATATTCTGATCATCAAAGGGGTTTTCAAGGTCTGCAGCCAAAGAGTGAAGGAAAATCCGAGAGTGAGAGGGACCCAAATGCGATAACATAGAAGGTTCAGGCACGGAAGACCACTTCCCATTGGTAAGTGCACTCAACAAGTCAAGCACATACTCCCGGAGCATCCCTCCCTTCGCATACACCATCACGATCTGTGGCAACTTCCGGAAAAGGCCCTTTTCAAATACACTAGGTGGACGGCCGGCGGATGTACGGATCTGCGTCACAAGTTTGCTGAATTTCAAGCATGTACGGGCCCATACAGCCCCAGAAAAGCCCGATTTGTCTGCCAATTCATAGGGGTTGGAGAATGAGGCCAAACTCTCGATCAGCTCCAAGATACGCGGTGCACAGTCATTATTCCCGAGCAAAAACGCATCGAGCACCTGGTCTGCGGCCGCAGCAAAGATCCGGGTGGGTTTCTGGTCCGGAACCGACTCAGGGCCAATGGAAAACACCGCCTCCAAGCTCGCACTGAACACCTTGAGGAGAAGAGTACCGAGGCGCAATTTCTGGTACCCATCATTATAATTGCACAGCGCACTGAACACCTGGAGCAAATGGCCTGTGATTTGGGCCAAAATCTCTGCCTTGGACTTGGGAGCATAGTCATCCGATGTGGAAAGACAATTCTCCATTAATGCCAATGCAAAGTCCGCCAACAGGACCGTGAATAAGTAGTCTCCTCGCACCATCTCCAAAGAACCGAAGAGAATGGCCGCAAAGCCCTCTTTTCCATGCCGGGCAAAAAGCGATGATGTGGAGAGGTAGGGCCAGATGCGGGAGATCACCATTGGCATGAGCAGGGCAAGAATATCAAGGAGTACTGCCAGAAGCTCGGCATTCCGCTCATGCAAACACTGCTCCAACAACCGGAAAAGCACATCCAAGATATCTGCATCGTCTGTATAAGCAGACATATATTCTAAGGCGACAGCAGCGTCGGCCTGACACGTGACCTGCCGAATAAGGCCCAAAATACTCTCCAACAAGGCCATTTTCTCCGGATTTGAACCATCAAACGACTTGCTGATGTTCTCAAGCACCCTCCCAAGGAAAGCCCAGCCATTGTATTTATATAGGAACGTCACCCATACTTTGTGACCTTCATTGGGGTGGAAAACCTGCGCCTTGGTGTCCTGGTTTAGGAGCAACGACAACTTTTTGCTGGTTTCGTATTGGGGGTAAACATCAATGGGCTGGGAAAGCTTAACGAGACTCGTATTGTCAGAATCTATCTCGTGAACACGATTAAATTGATCCTGGTCGAAGGCCTGCATATAGGACCGCATCTCCTCCAACTCGTGCAAAGCAAAGTCTCCATTAATAGCAGCCATTTTCAAAAAAGGAATCATTATCATGGGGAATTTGGCACGTGAAAGCACGAAGAGTTGTTGAGCGTCGGGCGAATCAAAGAAGGTTTCCACGGAAAAAGCTGGGGCCTTCTGGAGCACTGAGCCTATGCAGGACACGAACTCATCATTGATGGATATCACCGGTAATGCAGCCAAAATCAATTCCACCAATGCCACAGCGTAGGATTCATCAAAGCTGAGGTATTTGCATAATTGGTGGATTTCTGAAAAGACAGAGGCACCAAGTTCGGCCTGAAGTGTGGAAGTAAGCAGTTGGATGGCCGAAAGAGAGAGTTCGGAGTCCAAAAAAGGCTTATTTTGCTCCGGCCGTTCCTCCAAAAAGATGGACTTCTTGTAGAGACTAAGCAAGAGCCCATACTTGACAATTGTGTTTGGAGAGGCGGAAATGATGGAGGTAAGGGAGGAAAACACCCGTACATCGTCGAAGTATGGGCCCAGGGTTGCTGAGTCAGCATGCAATTCCAAGAACTTGAGGGAAATGACGGTGAAAAGACCAGAAACGAGCCCGAAAAGACCAGTATCCTGCACATACGCGCCGCCAAAGTCCAGGTCTTGCATAAAAGCAAACCATTCAGCCACCGACTGGATATCGTATTCGGCCAGCTCCAACAAGAGGTCGTGCAAGAAGCGGAGCAACAGCACCATATGCAAGAAAAACTCGTTCCGAACAAGCGCCCCGAGTTCAGCAGAAAAACGGCCCGTTTCCAGAGCCACGATCCGTCGATGGCAGTCCCGAAGCCCCGCTACGAGCTTTTGTACGTAGTCAAAATTGACCAAGAACAGTTTGCCCACATTACGCACCACCAAAGACGCATTTTCATGGAACCGGGCGTGGAAACACCGCATACCAATGTCCAAAACGGTCCTTCTCTCGCCAAGAACCGCACATGCATATAAGGTATCGGCCGAAACCGGACGAGCAGCGGTGGATTCGTCAGGAACCCTTTTTTTGGTCTGTAGAATGATTCTGAGCACTTCTTTAACGTCAAGTGCCAAAAACAGGCCCAAGTCACGTGCAACAGCAATATTCTCCTCGGACGCTCCTTCATAGAGCACCCCTCTCAAGTGGAAGTGTTTCAACGAGTCCGAACTGGCGCCATTGTCGGTCTTTTGTGGTTTGAAGGTTGAAGAATTGCCTAATGTAGATGGCTTTCCTGTTTTTAAAGAAGTTGCGGATCCTGCTTCAACAGAAGTTGTGGAATCACTTCTCTCCGCCCGAAACGCCATGGGGTCGAGAAGAACATCCTGGTTATACAACAAAAACTCGTCCAAGGCATCGGAAAAAGGAAGGCCCTCGAGCACCAGCAGCGCCAGCGCAAATGTCCACGCCGGCGTCGGCTCCACCGGCCGCGCCATGAGTTTGTTGTCGGTGGTCATGGTGTGGGTATGAAAAGTTGAGAGTTGATGATGTTTTCGTGCGCGCGCTCTACACAGGCCGGAATGTCTGTGTGTCAGTCACGCCTAACCGATGGATTCTGTATTTCTTCTTGGCTGCCAACTTTGTAAATGTCCATTTTGGTAGGTTGTGGTGTCAATTTGACTACCCAGTCTGTCAGACTACTAGTCAATTAGTCTGTCAGTTACTCAGTCAATTAGTCTGTCAGTTACTCAATCAATAACTCAGTCAATAACTCAGTCAATAACTCAGTCAATAACTCAGTCAATTAGTTTGTCAGACTACTACACGACTAGTCAATTGCTCAGTCAGTTACTCAGTCAATTACTCAGTCCCTCTGACTACTTATTCTGTCAATTAGTCTGTCAATTACTCAGTCAGTTAGTCGACTACTCAGTCAACTACTCAGTCAATTATTCAGTCAATTACTCAGTCAATTACTCCGTCAATTACTCAGTCAATTAGTCGGTCTGTCAAATAGTGTGTCAGTCTGACTACTCAGTGAGTCAATTAGTCTGTCAATTAGTCTGTCTGACTACCCAGTCAATTAGTCTGTCTGTCTGACTACTACCCAGTCAGTCAATAACTCAGGTAATTACTCAGTTAATTACTCAGTCAGACTACTACTCAGTCAGTCAATTACTCAATTACTCAGCCAATTAGTGTGTCAGTCAATTAGTGAGTCTGTCTGACTACTTAGTCTGTCAATTAGTCTGTCTGTCAGTCAATTACTCAATTACTCAGTCAATTAGTGAGTCTGTCAATTAGTCTATCTGTCTGACTACTTAGTCTCTCAATTAGTGAGTCTGTCTGACTACTACACGACTATTCAATTACTCAGTTCGTCTGACTACTTATTCTGTCAATTAGTCTGTCAATTACTCAGTCAGTTAGTCAACTACTCAGTCAACTACTCAGTCAATTATTCAGTCAATTACTCAGTGAATTACTCAGTCAATTACTCCGTCAAGTACCCAGTCAGTTACTCAGTCAATTACTCAGTCAATTACTCAGTCAATTACTCATTCGTTTAGTCTGTCAGTCAATTAGTCTTTCAGTCAATTAGTCTCTCTGTCTGACTACCCAGTCAGTCAGTCAGTCAGTCAGACTACTTAGTCTCTCAATTAGTGTGTCTGTCTGACTATTACACGACTAGTCAATTGCTCAGTCAGTTACTCAGTCAATTACTCAGTCCCTCTGACTACTTATTCTGTCAGTCAGTCAGTCAGGCTACTACTCAGTCAGTCAATTAGTCAGTCAGACTACTACCCAGTCAGTCAATGAGTCTGTCTGTCAATTACTCAGTCAATTAGTCTGTCTGTCTTTCTGACTACCCAGTCAGTCAATAACTCAGGTAATTACTCAATCAATTACTCAGTCAATAACTCAGTCAATTAGTCTGTCTGTCAGATTACTTAGTCAGTCAATTACTCAGTCAGTCAGTCAGTCAGACTACCCAGTCAGTCAGTCAGTCAATTAGTGAGTCAGTCAATTAGTCAGTCAGTCAATTAGTGTGTCTGTCTGACTACTCAGTCAGTCAATGAGTCAGTCAGTCAACTACTCAGTCAATTACTAACTGCTACCCAGGAGTGCAAGTATCTCGTGGTGTGGCTCCATTCTAGCGTTCGGGTATCGATCATACTGCTCATGTAAGAGATTTAAGCAGTGCCACAGATGGTAAGGAATCGTCATCTAAGAATGATAGTCGAAGAACCGAAATGCCCAGCTACACAATGTTGTAAAAGGGTTGGATAACTACGAAAGGAAGAAATATAGAAAGGTTGTTAAAGAGCCCTAAAATCGGAAAATCTAGAATATTAAGGGTTCTTACGACCAAAAAAGGGTGGGCCAATTTCAAGGGGCCGAAAAATGGTTCAGCTTGCCTCATGAATCCTTGCATATAAAAACATGTGTTGGAATGGGGAGGAAATGGGAAGCTGCGACTGTGATGGTGTTGGGATATATGGAGCACGGGCCAGAGCTGTTTGACCCTGAAATGAGGTCCTGAAACGCCATGATGAGTATTGGTACTGGTGTGATGAATAGGGTTACTATTAGTGGTACTAGACTGAACGTACACTACACGGCTCTAGAAAGACCTTGCCCCGAGCAACCAATACCGAATGTCTCGCTACTGACTGCTCACACGACTACTGACTGCTCACACGACTACTGACTGTTCACACCGACTACTGACTGCTCACTACTCTACTCACACCGACTACGGACTACGGACTACTCAACTCACACCGACTACGGACTACTCACCACTCAACTCACTACTGAATAGGCTCAAGACTTCTTAAAGCAGAGTTGAGGTACGGTTTCGCTGTGAAAAGGCAAGAAATAGGCGTTGCACTCGTCAAAGAATGAATATATCCCCTAATCTTAGACTGGACCTTAGCAAGACTGCGCTCTTTTTACGATGCAATCGTTTTGACTTTTTGGTGAACTGGCACAATAAACTGAGATATTGTAGTTTCACAGTAGCAGAATAGAATGTAAGAGAAAAAGTAGTCAGTAATAGAAAGTAACAGAAAAAGTAGTCAGTAATAGAAAGTAACAGAAAAAGTAGTCAGTAATAGAAAGTAATAGAAAGTAATAGAAAGTAATAGAAAAAATAGTCATTAATAGAAAGTAATAGAAAAAGTTGTCATTCATAGAAAGTAATAGAAAAAGTAGTCAGTAATAGAAAGTAATAGAAAAAGTAGAAAAAATAGTCATTCATAGAAAGTAACAGAAAGTAACAGAAAAAATAGAAAGTAATAGAATGTAATAGAAAAAGTAGTCAGTACAGTGTTTTTTGAAACTATTCAAACCAGCGAGACAAAATGTTTCGTACTCCTTCGCAAATCGTTCAAACCAAAAGGTAATGTTACACACCAACTTTAATCAGAATTCAATGTGATGAAATGTTAAATCTGGTTGATTGTCTAATAGGTAATGAATCTAGGAGTCCTGAAATATCAGTCAAGGTTCAAACCGAAAGGAACTGGATGAAAGGCGTACGATACTTTTTGATGATTGGTTTGTTTCATTTGCTACTGTGGTTTGAATCGTTTTATCGAGTTGGTTTGAATAGTTTTCAAAAACACTGTACTAATGTGCGCAGTGGTGTGCTCTGTATCTTGGTTCAATTGAGAATGACTGGTACAGACCTCAAATTAACCTAAACCCTTGGATCTAAGTATATGATTGTCTTCCAGACTGTAATCTCTGTCTCACCACTATAATTTTATCCAAAGGCTTTTTGTAGGTAGTGTTGTAATTGCGTAGTGTAAAGTGCCAGATAGAGTGCCAGAGTAAAGTACAAGAGTGGAGTACCAAAGTACCAAAGTACCACACTAAAGTACCAAAGTACCACAGTACCAAAGTACCACAGTACCAAAGTACCACAGTAGAGTACAGTGTTTTCCAAACCAATTCAAAGCCGCAAGATAAAATGATTCAAATCACACTAGCACAATTGAACAAATCAATGATTCAAATCGTTCCATACCTCTTGGGTTCAGTTCCGTCCGTTCTGGCCCTTGACTGGTACGAAGGTTGTTGGATTATTGGTTTGTTTAATTTGGGTAGTGCGGTTTGAATAGTTTGAAAGGCACTGTACTATAGTAAAGTACAAGAGGAGAGCACCAGAGGAGAGTGCCAAAGTACCACACTAAAGTACAAGGAGAGTACCACACTAGAGTACTACTCCTGCTTGTCTCCACTAACCCAATACATCAATAGTCTGTTGGCAAATCTGGGCGACACCATGTAGTTCCGTAACAGAAGAATGGGCCATGCTGGTTTCAAGTGCTTGTCCCAACAAAAGTGATTCAGGCCATATATCAGCCCACTCAATGTGTTCAATGAGTGCTGCAAAATCCACCACTGTAGGTCTTGGTAGTGGAGTGGACTAGTGGTATCCTGGCAGTATTAGTAGTCTGAGTCGTCTGAAAGATTGTGGTCCATGTGGGCGTCTCGTTCCCGTTTCTGCCTCGGGTTGAGCTTTGCTTGTCTTATGATCACTCAGCCTCTAACCCATCCCAACCAAAGGTCACCCACTGGTCACCCAATACCCACTGGTCGCGCCCGCAATGCTCCCCATAGTCTCAATTCCGACTGCCAAGTACTTGGACGCTCCGCACCAAATGTCGTGCGCCTCACCAGCTCCAATTGATACACTAATACCTCCACTAGAATCTAGTTTCTTTTGTAGTTTGCTGTTGCGGTCTAACGGCGATCCGAGTTTGCACATGTCAATTCTGCGCTTCGTATAATTCCACGCGGTTAGGAGCCCGCGGCCCATCCATTTTCGCATCAAAGGCTGTCAATGGAAAGCAAGAGAATAACCAAGACAACCAAAACTGTTGAACTTGAGACATTAGTATGCATGAGTGTACTGCATGGGATGAATGGCTCAGCCCACGTGAGAGTACTGCATGCTCAAGTG